>CM056558.1:413305-565805 GCA_029721515.1 Synanceia verrucosa
CCTGTTGTCTCTGGCCAGCTGTTCTTCACTTAGCAGTCAGCTGTACTTTAATGCATTAAGTCAGTTTATGTGTGATGTTACTCCATGTAGTGTGCAGTCTCTCAGCTCTGAGCACCTGCTACTGATCATCCATGTAAAAGAAAAGCAAAACGCTGCTGTGTAACTGACTGCAAAACAGATTCAGAGAGAATTTAGACATTTTTAATGGAAGAAGTGATGACTTAAGGATCACAGTATGAACATGTTTCTGAATGAATCTGAAATACAAAACATAAAATCTGTTGGGATGGAACAGGATCATCTTTTAAAGTGACATATTGCATACTGGATACTGCATACAGACATACAGAATACTGCATACTTTGAAACGTCAAAGAAAAACTCTTGTTTAGGTTCAAGTTTGTATTCTTCACGTTTTAATCCAAAGCAGATGAATCAGGGAGACAACGTGGCAGTGGTTGATCTCTTATTAAATTCTGTTCATTTATCATCCAGACCACAGCAGTGGTCAAACATTAATATTATTTATATATACTATTTTTATGTATGCCATTGTGTGATTTCAGGAAACCATGCTCAGCTGGAGTACAAAAGAGATTTATGTGAACTCAGTGTCTACTGGTAGGAACCACAGCACCAAGAGTTCCTGGTTGTCTGTTTCTTACATATGGGTAAATTCATTTTACCATTTCTGCTTCTGCTCTCTCACACCCTGAATCTGCAGAAACTTGAGGAACTTGAAAATGAGGAGCATGGAGCCAATCAGCCAAGCTGCTGTGTGAGGTAGTTTTACAATATCTGCCACCTTACCATAGAACCATAAAATTAAATGGTAATGCATGTGTGGTATACAGAATACACACTATATATATCTATATATCTATATATATATATACATATATAGACATGCAACAGTCTGGGTGGTACGCTTCTTTGGGGCTTTTCCACACCAGAACTCTCCTGAATGTGGGAAAGACAGTAAAGGTGGACTCATCAGAGAACAAGACATGTTTCACATTGTCCACAGCCCAAGATTTTCACTGCTGGCACCATTGAAACTGACGTTTGGCATTGAAGGTTTGGCTATAGCAGCCCGGCCATGGATATTGACCCTGTGGAGCTCCAGACGGACAGTTTTGGTGGAAACAGGAGAGTTGAGGTGCACATTTAATTCTGCAGTGAGTTGGGCAGCTGTGGTTTTATGCTTTTTGGATACATCCCTTTCAGACAGCTTCCTCTTGCGTCCACAGTTCCTCCTGTTGGATGTGGTTCGTCCTTCTTGGTGGTATGCTGACATCACCCTGGATACCGTGGCTTTTGATACATCACAAAGACTTGATGTCTTGGTCACAGATGTGCCAGCAAGACATGCACCAACAATTTGTCCTCTTTTGAACTCTGATATGTCACCCATAATGTTGTGTGCATTGCAATATTTTAAGCAAAACTGTGCTATTATTCTGCTAATTGAACCTTCACGCTCTGCTCTTACTGGTGCAATGTGCAATCAATGAAGTTTGACCACCAGGCTGGTCACATTTAGACCATGAAAACTCCAACACTAAATTGGCCAGTGTTTCAGTTTCATTGTCCAACCCCCGTATATGTATAATAATTTATTGAGCTTCTCCATCAGAGGAGCTTTTGGATAATGAGTCAGCTCCCCAGCTCCGGTCGATGCAGGGCAGCAGCGTTCGGCGGTGTTGTCGTGACTGTGTGGGAAGTGTTTCCTCAGGTCAAACCAGAGCTCCTGTCTCCAGGGAGGCCGAGGTCGGCACTGCTAGAAGCCGACTAAACATGGTCTTTTTCCCCGTCTGCTCCTGACTAATGAGGCAGAAATAAAATAATGCAGACATGTTGAAGTGAGAATATATTTGGAGTGAGGAGTTCAAAAGGGGTGGATCCATTTGTGAATCTGACCGTAAAGATGAACTTCTTTCTCCTCAGCTTTCGATTGGTGCTCGAGGGAAAGACGCAGCATTGAATACTGTTTGGATGAAATATATTTCCTATGGGGCAGATTCAGCCAGTATTGGTTTCCTGCAGAGCAGCGAACACATGGAGCATTATGGAAATGGAAGGCAGCAATAATAATAGTGTTCTTTCATCAAAAAGCCTCTGAGCCATCATAATAACCAGAAAAAGCTCTGCTCTGTCCATCAGACGAATACTGATACTGAAAGGCCTGTAATGGTACACCTACTGAATGGCACAGTCAAAAAAAAAGAAACGAAAGATGAAGAGCTTTAAATCAGAGCGAGTTCCACAGGGACATACTGAAGGAGAGTCACATGTGTAGAGTTCAGTTCCTGATGGAAACAGCAGCTTTTGCCTTCAACCCCTTTACAGTGATTGTCATGAATCTGCATCTTTGTGCAGATTCATAGGAATCTTTAATAAGCCTGCAGTCCCTAATGCACATCACACCTAAATTTATATGTATTCTATGTGCTATGAACCACTTAATTTAGCATCAGTTTGAAATCATAAACACAATTTTTTATATAATTGTAAAGAAATTGAGGTATCAAGGGGATCAAACATTTATGGTGTCAACCTGGAAGGGAGAGAAGTAATACTAAGGTTTAGAATTTATTCATTTTTATTTTATATTTGATTTATAGCAACAGGATTATATTCTTTCTCGTCTCTTATATTGTTTTGTCTGAAACAATTGTGAAAAAATCTTAATAAATAAATGGAAGACATTTTATTTACTACTACTCTTGCTCTCATTTACGATACCTGAGTGATAATAAGAGTGATAATCAAGCAGAAAATGAATTCACTATATATTATTTACTGAGATCTATTAAGTACTGTCAGTAAACAACACAGCAACGTATCAGTATATTTATATTAACAGCGTATCAGAGGACGCCACCTCCTCCCAGCCTTCACAAAGCAACAATAACAACAGAGAATAGAAGGAATTTGATTTTTATTTTCTATTAAGGCGTCTGTTGATTTCAGCTCAGCATTCGACAGCAGACACAGTGTTATCCAGTGTCCTCAGTCTGAACTGTCTTCATGGAACATTGTTGAAATTAGAGGAAGACACACAGTTAATCTCAAACAGAGTGTGTGTGTGTGTGTGTATACTGTGAGTGAATAAATAATCAAAAACAATTACTTCAAAACAGAAACTGCAGCTACAAACCAAATGAAGAAAAAGAGTGGCCATACTGGTAGATTACTGGGAAGCATACCTGTATGACTTACCGTATATAAGAGCTATGGAGGAAGATCACATCCTTGTGTTAATGTGTAACCTTCACCTAATCCCTTTATCTGTAAAACTACTACATTTGCTAAAATCCATACTCCAAATGATGCATGAAGAGCAGTACATTTCACATTCTTCTTGCTCTTCCAAATTTAGTGCATTCCAATTATAAGTGATGCTCTGCTGCATCCATACAGAGCTGAGCAGAGCCAACAGTGACTGCTGAGCAGCTGGAGACGCTGCTGAGCTTCAGCCACTCAAACACAACCATCAGAGCCCAGAGGTGTCTCATCCATCAAGGAAAGCTTGAAATCCACTTGAAAGGCGACTACAATAGACAATGGAGAGAAGAAAATCTATCTGTGTTGTCAGAGAAATCCAAACAAATACATCCTGTGGACGATCTATGTGACAGGTCAAACACACCTGAGTGGCATGAAGTGCATTCATGCTCTGCTCTGTGTTCAGTAAGGAACACATAGTTCTGGTCACAACAAGTCAAACTTCAACTGAAAGTTTGGGTATTTTTGAAGAGGGGTTGTAGAAGGTATGAGACACGAGCAAAGAAATACAGCGCTGTGGACGTATTTTAACCTCCTAAAAGAAAGAGTCAGTGTGCTCTGTATTATGAATATATCAATATTAGTTCCAACAAATTCTAACCACAGCAGCTGTAATTATTTTTAGGTCATCCTTTTCTTTTGGTCTGACCATCATTTACTGTCAGCAATACATCCACTATGATACTCTATGATGCTACAGTAGCTCAACCTGCCACACTGAGAACAAACTAAATTATTCCATTTATGTAAGTGAACATGTGTCTGCTCACTCTTTAAACTACATCACCACTGAAGCAGATGGATGCGAGAAAGCATCACTATTTGACACTTTTGGGAATCAGACAACAAGGGGAATATGTCACATAACATATCATGACATACATATAAAGCTGGCAAAAAAAGATGTGTCATGTTTCAGCTCACCTGACTCAATATTTATTCTCCTTTGAGCTCAGTTTTGGTCTCCACCTCAGTCTTTTTAGCAGCTAAATGATTCGTTGTCTGCTGTTTGGTCTGGTTTGAGTTAATCACAGTTATTTCACTGAGAACAGTAGGAAGCAGACTGATGATCTAGTTTTATACTCTTTAAATGTTGGTCTGGCTGGGAACGAGCGATCAAAAGTCCTTCAGTCACTTCAACCTCCAGCCTGCTTGTGACGTTTTATATTTGGAGATGCCTGCATGTTGTACATTGAACGTGGTCTGGCCTCTTTACACCAGCTCTCGTTTGGATCATAAGCTACATCCTCTGGGGTGCAGTCATTATTTGCAGCCATATGTTCTCATCTGTTTCAGCTCCCAAGTATGGACCATAAAACAGCAGATAAGGCTCAACCATTCTCAGGTTAAAGGTGGAGAGGGAGCAGTGAGCAAAAGGCAGCCACCAGTAAATTGTAACGCTGTTGTTGTGTCCCACAGCTTGAGGTGCATGGATAAAAACAACAATAAATCAAAAGTAACAGTAGTTCCAAAGGTTTGGGGGTGTGTATATCAATGTGTGGTCATGCTATTAAAGCCATACCTGCAGGCAGAGCAGAGGGTGCTAACAGCTGCTGTGAATGTCTTCTAGCAGCAATTCAACAAGCTTTTGACAAACAGAGGCAGAAAACTCAGATTAGCTGCTTGACTTTGATCTCTTGCTTCATGGATCTGACTCCCAGAAAGAGAGAGAGGCAAGAGGAGGAGAGAGAGGGTTTGCTCAGCAGAGAGAGCAGGAAGTAGAGCGACCTGAGCGTCAGAGCTCCATGACTCGACTCTGACCAGGTTCCCCTCGTTACTCTCATCATGCTGTGATCTGTTCCACTCTTTAACTGGTCACACATGATCCAGCTCCTCTTTAAATCATCAACTGTTGTTTTTGTTACTGGTAGATATTTTGCAAATCCATGCTTGAAAAACATGAATTTATTAAGTTATATTAAAATTATATTAACATTAAAATGTAAATAGTTCTTAGAAGAAGAAGAATACTTATATATTAAACCCTGAAAGGAAATTCACTCTGTTGCTTTGTTTACATATTTGCGCACACAGACACACACACACACACACACACACACTTGTACTGCCATCTTAGTGAGGACATTCAGTCACTGCGGTCATCTGGTAGGATCGTACTGGATTTCGCCAAATCCAATATTGCGACTCGGTGGCTGGTCTGTCCCAAAATCCACGTGCACATGGAGTTATATCAGATAACGGTCAGCGACCTGGCTGTCTCCGCTATGCGAGGTCCTTCCTGTTGACGGCTACTTAACAACAGCAATAGATAATAAAGACGTCTCCTCGTCTGTCCAAAAGTGAGTTGTTGATTTCTTCGAAGCCATGGTATCGTTTGACTTTTCCGGCAACAACATTACTATTTATGACGGCGTCGGCACTTCCTTCCACTTCCGGGTGAAACGGACATTCTCAAGCAGGACGCAGGACGCGAATACGATACGATACCGTTCACAAGAGGTATGAAGCAGATTAAGAACTGCTTAAACCAGGGGTTCCTATCGGATTCAGGAATCCAGTCCCAATACGATCCTTAGCCTGTGCACATGAATTCAAAGTTTTTGATGCCTTTATTATACGATTACTGGGCTGCAGGAGCTCAGTCTGTAGTGACTTGGGAATCGGTGGGTCGCCAGTTCAAGTCCAGGTCAGACCAAATGTGGAGAGTGGACTAGTAGCTGGAGAGGTGCCAGTTCCTCCTCCTGGGCACTGCCGAGGTGCCCTTGAGCAAGTCACCGAACCCCCAACTGCTCGGGGCGCCTGGATAAGGGGCAGCCCCCTCACTCTGACACCTCTCCTCTAGTGCATGTGTGTGTAATGTGCAACTGAAAAACTATACTAACAGAGTGAAAAAATGTAATTTCCCTCACTGAGGGATCAATAAAGGAATTCTTCTTCTTCTTAAGCTTGTCCATGTGCACACAGTGACATAGTGCATTTTCTAGCCCCTAACCCTAACCTTAACCATCAAAAATAAATGCTTAACCCCAACCCTTACCCTAAACCTAACCTAAGCCTAATTCTAACCCTAACCCAAAAATCAAGTCTTAACCCCCAAAAAGCTCTTTAAAGGTCTGTCAGAAAGTGAGGACTGGCAAAAATGTCCTCACTTCCCAAAAATGTCCTCAATTTGTTAGTTAAAAACTCACTCTGGTCCTCACCATGTAGCAAGTACAAGAACACACTTCCTTATACAGACACAGGACAGCAGCACTTCAGTGCCTTGCTCAAGAGCACCTCAGCAGCAACTCTATGATTCCACTCTATTTGTCCATGTGGGGACTGGAACCAACAACACTCTACTCCAACAGACAGAGCTGCTGAAGCTGCTGCAGAGTATTTTTATGAGTCACTTGACTGTTAAAGAATAAGTTTGCACAGCATGTTGCTTAGACCAGGACTCACAGTGAATTTAAATTTATTGAAAAAAGATCACAAATGACCATTTACAACAAGGTGTGGTGGTCAGTATCATGCTGTCAGTGTAAAACAAAGGGAATAATCAGGAAGGAGCACCTGGCCAGGTGACTTCAGTTAGCTTGATGGTCCCTCCACCTCATGGGTCATGAACACCCTCTAATAATAAGTATGTTTTGTATGTGGTGAGTCCTGGCTCGGGCGGCACGGTGGTGTAGTGGTTAGCACTGTCGCTTCACAGCAAGAAGGTACTGGGTTCGAATCCCGGGCCCGGCGCCTTTCTGTGTGGAGTTTGCATGTTCTCCCCGTGTCTGCGTGGGTTCTCTCCGGGTACTCTGGCTTCTTCCCACCATCCAAAAACATGCATGGGGATTAGGTTAATTGGCTAATTTAAATTGACCGTAGGTGTGAATGTGAGTGTGCCCTGCGATGAGGTGGCGACTTGCCCAGGATAAGCAGGATAAGCGGTAGATGATGGATGGAGTCCTGGCTCACCATCACAACAAAAGACTACAGGGTGTAGTTCTAGTTGTTATTAACATTTAACTTGTTTTCCAACAAAAATGGTGGATCTTACAATTATTCAGCCACTTAACCTAGTGAGAGCATCGTTAAATTAAGCTGATTAAACATTGTATTGTTGTGTTTCAGTACTGGCAGCACTTGGTTAAGGTTAGTGAACGATTAATAGAGAAAATGTGTCAGGATGAAGTTTCTGGTGGAAAGAGATGTACCAGAGTTCAAAAGTATTATTTAGAATATCTGAGCAGAGGACATGGTGAGGAACATGAGGAGTCTGACAGGCAGAAGGAACCCAGGGCTTCAGGGGAGGATCAAGGTGAGTAAAGGCTCCAGGGAAACAAGGAATAAGGTAAGATGGGAGATATGCGGACACAAAAACCAGAGAGAGAAACGAGGACGTAGCAGAGGAAAGATGCAGGACCAGGCTTTCACTGCTGCCTTGATTAGAGTGAAGGGTTGTCAGGTGAGCCTCATCAGGGAATCAGCTACGCCTCCAAGAGGAAGGGGGGAAACAACACAGAAGAAACACATTTCTGTCCTTTAACAAAATGAAGACTGATCACTTTACATGAACAACTTCTCCAACATAACTAGAGTGAGGTCACACTTTACTAACAGCTGCAGACTTTTCCCTAACGGATGTCGTGGTGCGCCTCTTTCACTGTCATCACACCTCGTGATCGTCAACAACAGCCTCTACTATTCATGGTCATAACCTGCTGCTCCTCACCTGGAAAAACAAATACTAGACTCCAAGTTTCCATTGTTAACCTAAAGCTAATGTACTGTATATACACTCAGGCTTCTTTTAATGGATGGAGGGATACATCCTTTATTAATCCTGAGGGAAATTCAAGGTGCTTCAGGTTAATGGCAGCTGCATATCTGCTTGTCTCTGTGTGCTCCACTAATGTTTGAAGGCCTAATAGCAACAGAGCGGAGATGGCCAGGTGGGACGGGGCAGCTGCCTGTTTATACAGGACTCAGTGTAATGAGGCCCAAGCCGGCCAACAGAGAAACCGACACCTCGACAACAGCTTGGCGACAGATGTTTATCTCTCTGAGGAGAGGAGGGATGAAAGGATGTGTGATGGAGACTGAGGTGAGACGAGGTAGAAGAGCCAGACGCTGTCCTCTGAAGAGTGAAGGTGATGGAGGAGAACACTTGAAATATACATTTTCACATGGACATTAAACCATGAAAATGTTACGTCGAGATGCCTTTAGGTCTGTCATCTTTGTAGGTGTGATGATGGATGTACAGCCTGCAGCTCAGCAACATGGAAGTGTAAGTGCAGACTTAGACAATAATAATAATAACAACAATAATAATCATAATAATAATAATAATAGGAGTGATGTTGGCATTAATATGAATCTTTTTTTTTCATGTTGTACCAGGCCCAGGATGTCATCAGCATGGTTCTTATATGTCTGCTTTATATCTCACATAAACATATTTGTCCAGTGTTGAAGCCTGATTTAAAGACAAAAGTTTTATATTGCATTGATGTTTATTTGTCATAAAACTCTGCTGAAGCTCTGCTTCCTTTAGTATTAAAAATATTTTACATTTTAGATCATTTTATTCTCCTACATTGATTAGATTACCTTGACGTGTCCATGATTTAATTCATACCCTGTCATGACTTACAGTAAATAATGGTACGGTTAATTAAATGTATTATTAATGTATTAAATCTTCTGCTGTCTGTAATTACATCACACACAACACATTAAAGCTCTGTAATGTGATTGACCAGAAAGTGTATTTGGATGGAAGCAGCTGTGATGGAGAGGATGAACGTGTGACTGAGTGAAAGATGAATTTAGCAGCATGAACAACAGGAAGTCTGCTCATCACACCAGGCAGGAGCAGAGAGACGAGGCCGCTCAGGGCTGGATGGTGGTCGTAGGAGGAAACACTCACAGCTCTTTGTCAGAATTGTTTTCTGTCACATATTTATGGTTGTTTATGTTTGTTTCACAGATTGTGTCGTCAGGGTGGGCAGAGCTGACCTCAGTGTGTTTTCTGTCCCTATTTCAGACTATCGGTGAGGTGGAATATTGCATGAAACCATCTTAGCCATTCCTAAAAAGGTGGAAAAAGTGTAACTTAAAATGTCCTAAATCCAGCTTTGCCTGGTGACCAGACTCCTGATTAAATGTGACAGTGAGCTATATATATATATATATATATATATATATATAAATATGGTTGGTCATAACTGAAGGTGCTCTGTGGTGATGCTCAGTAAAACCTGGGAGGATCGTCTGGGTCTAATTTCTGTTTTCTAACAACTAGAAGATAAACCGAGTCACTCCTATTTAAAATAAAGCTACTGCATATGTTCAGCAGAAAGAAGCAACGGAACAGAAATACCAGCAAAAAGTCAGCCAGGAGAGGACGAGAAGATTGTTAATAACAGAAACTGAATTTCCGAGAAGGGAGCGTACTGTAATCTTAATTAAATGCATCAGCCTGTAACTGATTAACACAAACAAAGTGGCTCAGAGCAGAGCCTCGTCCTCCCTGGAGGTTCACACAGCAAACAGAGAAATGAGACCTTTGGAAATTTAACAGTAATAAAAATCTGGGTGATAAAATTACAGTTTCATATCAAAGCGACAGCTCGCTAACCTGTTTGAAAAAAGAAAGGAACTTTTATAAACTCAACGGGTGATTGGATGAACATGAAGCCAAAAGACTGAATTTACAGAGTTTAAAACTCCAGAGACATTCAGGAACCACAGGACAGTAGAGTTTCCTTTAGCTCCGCCTTTATTAGTGCACTCCTAATTATTCAAGCGTTCATACTGGGTGTTGATTTATCCAAAAACTAAACATGAGGCCCCATCCTGGCCTGACAGGTCGCTGGTAGACGCCATGGTAACCACCTGCCAATCAGCAGGTAGCCGTGCCTTAAAGCATCTGCTTCTTTATGGTCTGTTTGACTCTAAATGATCATGAGCCAGAAGTGTGGCCCCCTGCTGGCTGGAGGACAAGGTGAAGCTTTCAGACTCTTCATTGGCTTCACTGAACAGACAGAGAGAGACACCAAGTCCTCAGCTTTCATCATAACCAGCACTATAAACTCAGCTATTCGCCAACACTTAATCCAATCCATATGGCCTCAGATTTATCTGCAGGTAAATCAGTGGGATTTACCTGCAGATAAATCTGGTGCTGATAACTATCTGCTGGCTAGATTAATAGAGTGCAGAGAAAGTAAAAAAGGAATGAGGAGATGTTTTAGGGCCACTCTCCAGAGACCCAGAGCTGTGAACGGTGTGTAAATGTGTGTGTGACACTCAGAGAAAAGGGTGAATGACGGCGTTACACTTCAGATTAAACATGAGGTGTGTGTTATAAAGTCCCTGGAAATATGACCTGTGATGCATCATATATAACATGCAATGGCTGCTTTATCAAGTTTCAAGTGTAATTCTCTGATGGGTTCATTTCTTGGATGCATGCAGGTGGTAATCAGTGGATCAATAAAACAGTTAGTGACACACAGAGGCTCCAGGATGGTGGCCATGCTGCTTGGTCTCAAAGAGCTGTGCTACTGCAGCAGTGTCAGGGTTATGGATAGCCCAGAACTTCCTGTGTGTGTGTGAGACTCCCCAGAGACACTGTAATTATCAGGATGGTAAATCACGTCACATGCAGGACACACACAGGTTTGTACCGGTGCTCAGTGTGCTTTGTGTTCACACTCTTTAGACTCAAATATCAACATTCAGACAACATATGACTGCATATTCCTGCAGACACACACCCTTTAATGCACCAAAATAAAAAAATACATTACAAGAGGACAGTGTAGGGGAATATGACGAGGGAAAAGGGTGTCTTCTGTAAAATATTTTGAAGGAAAGGCTGAGGACCTGAGACCTGACCAACCTCCAATTCTGAAAGCTGAAACCAGTGCAGAAGTGCCTAAAATCTGCATTTTTCACAGCTGAGGTCTGGGGGGTTCATGGGGGTCAGGACCACTTTACAGAGACAAACAGGAAACAGCTGGATGTCACATTAAGTTTCCAGCTGATGGACAGCTCCTCTGGTAAACAGCACCTTCATATGTCTCTGTCCTCCACAGCAACCAAGAGCAGACATTTAACACTGAATTAATGAGATCAACACTATTTTATAGAGCAGCTTGTAAACACACTGTGATGGTGTGGAGACCAGTCCAGGGTGAACCTGCCTCATGGAGGCTCAGCAGATGATGATGGATGGATGGATGTAAACTGTCATCTGCACTGAAAGAAAATGAAAGTCACATAAGTTTAATTTAGGGCTCATATTAATGGGTTGCAGAGTGCTGCATGGACTTTAATGGCTCTTATGTTTTGTGCCCTTCTGTTGTGGGGCAGTAAAGTGCTGATGACAACTCTCTGAATATCCCCTACTAATCCTGTCTGACCCCCCAGCGTCAATATTGTCTTGTGAGAGCTGCTTCATCCAATTACCAAACATGTTGCACTAACAAATGACTGCAGAGTTTTATTAAACCTCTCAGTTCAGCCCACACCTCTGCCAGCACTTACTGAATTAGTTTGTGGGTGTCATTCTTGTTTGACAGCTTGCCTGATTGCAGAGTGGTTTGTATGAGAATTATAGAGCAAATTATAACTTTGCACTGCCAGACAAGGCAGTCAGTTTAATGGAAAATTGAATGGAGTGTTGTTCTTTCCTCGTGAGGAGCTGCTCCAATTAAAGACTACTGGATGAATGTTTTGTTTTTCCTTGTGTGGATCATCATTAAAGAATGCCATCTTCACTTACATCCACAACAAGTTCTTCATCTCTTGTATTGGTTTTTATTTATTTGATTGAGTAACTTGATTGATGATTGTTGATTGAGTAACATCTACTATACATTTGTATTTGTGCTTAAATAACAGGATTTTAACTTAAAATGAGGGTCAGTCTCACACTAGTGTCCTCTGTTCTGAATGACAGAAAGAAAATACTCAGTCATCAATTTATTTTTCGTTCATGCTAGATCTGAATGTGATATCTCGGAAACACCTGAGAGAGGGGTCAAAGGTCACTGTGACCTCTTTCAGGAACACCTGCCATGTCAAATTCTAATTACTAAATATTATTAATTAGCCATTGACACATGTTAGAGGTCAACCCTTTTAGTCAAGTTGAGTGAATTTCCTTTTGCATTATACAGCATCCATCAGATATATTTCACTATCTTTCAATGCTTTCCATCACCACTATGATGAATCATGATCTGTTCAATGTACAGAATGAATAGTTCTGGATAGAAACTATAAGTATAAAAGGCTGAAAAACTCTGTTTAGCAGGAAAGATTTGATCAGAAACTTAACAAAGAAACAAAAAACACTCAAGAGCAAAGCCAAAACACTTAAGGTAAGAGAATGTGGGGACAGGGACAATGAGACAAAATGAACAAGGTGAACTAAGGACAGTGGCAAAGTAAGATGGTTTGATGAAGGGGAGACAATTTATGTCCACAGACAGAAAAACAAGAGAGCAGGAAGTAAAGTGAACTGAAACAATTAATACAAAATAAAACAAGAACAAAATGAGACAAAAAGCGTTCTTGTTTCTTGGTCAGTGGATGAGTGAACATGTCAGACAGGTGAAAGCAGGGTTTGTGTCCACATCCTGGTTTAAATCAGGATTATAAACCAATCTGAAGAACAACAGGAAAACATGAACCAAGCTTTGGATATCATCAAATCAAAATGTTGACAGTGTTTGCAGATACTTTGTGCTCGGTCATGAATGATAGGGCTCTGCAGCAGCATCATGTCATCACAGTGCATTGGTGATGGTGCCTTCAGGAGCCCAGAGGACATGAAAAGACTACAACTGTTCACCCTGCAGCCATCAGGCTGTCCTGCAGCCAGACGACAGAGCAGCTTCTGTCTTCAGGCTCCTCTTCATCCTCCTCTATGCAGCATGGAGACACTACAGCTGCATCTCATTGGCTCATTGTACAGTTGAGTGATGCACAAGGACAATCAGCTGCCTTTGAACTCTTCCACCTTAAAGTTATTTTTGTGTCTGCAGTCTAGAGTCATTGACAGTTTTCCTTCTGGACCAAACAGGTGGACTGATGGACAGAGAGCTGCTGTTCTCCCGAGTGAGGCTAAAACACATCAGATAAACAAAGCAGCTCTGTGTGTGCTGTGAAAATGTCCAACTTTGTCCAATCCCATTTGGATCGATTGCTCCGCTGAAAGTCTAATCTGATGATTTTATTTCATCTCTGTCTCCTAATGGCTTCTCTCAGGTCACTCAGTGTCCGATCTGCTCTTAAAATGCCATAAATCTGGGCTTTTAACGACTTCAGATCAAATTTCCTGTAACGTTTCCCTGTCTGTTCAAAAGTGTAAATCATCATCATCATCTTTCTCTTCTTGTCTGGTTACCTCCTTGAGAACAAATCAGATTCTACGTCTCTTTACATGCTGCTGATCAGATTAGATGGAAGTGATCAAGAAGGTGAGAACATCCTTCTTCTCTGAGCTTTTTTTCTTCCACCTCTGTATTCAGTTTGAGGCTTTTTCTCCATTATTATCATCCACCCCATTTCTTGGAAAAAAGAAAAAGGAAAACTCATTTAAGGACATCAGATTTCCTCCATGCTCTCTAAACCACAGCGATACGATGAGCCTGTCAGAGGTTTTCAAATCTGGAAAAAAACTAAAACCATTTTGTTTCAGAGAAAAAGGTTTCTCTCTGTGTGTGTGTGTGTGTGTGTGTGTGTGTGGTGCTGAGCTTTTAGTAAAACAGCAGCACAGATGACCTGATCTGTCAGAGGAAAATGGCCATAATGTTAGAATCATGAGGACCTGTCAGTCTGTCAACCTGTGAGTTTATATGTTGAATCATAATAAATGTTATTTGTCATGTTAGACAACAGAGATGAAGAGCAGGTTTCACACATCATGTCAGAAATATTCTGAATGACCAAAAACCACATGTCCATCCGTCAGGAAGACGTGAAGCATTTAAAGAGGTTCAGTCTGACGCTGTAAACGGTGTTGCAGTTTTCCAGTCTACCGACAGCTCAAAGCGCTTTACACTACATGCCCCATTCACAGAGGCTGCCATGCATGAGACAACAACTCATCAGGAGCAATTTGGGGTTCAGTGTCTTGCTCAAGGACACTTCAACACCTCGGGGGAGCCGGGATTTGCACCAGTGATCTTCCCATCACTAAACGACCCGCTCTGCCACTGAGCCACAGTCGCTGTGACTGAACATCTTCATTTAAGAAAAAGAAAGAACGAAAACCTGCATACTTTAAAACACTTTTAAACACTTCATCCAAGCTCTGGTGACAAGCAGAAACTACTGACAGCAGACTGGAGTTTGGTTTACTTTCCATTAAGCATCATAGTTTCTAGAATTTACAGGATAGTTTCATCTTTAGTTGATTACTTCTCTGAACACAGAAAGCTGCTCTCTTATTTGACTTTGGCATTTTCAAAGTTTTATGTCTGAACTCCATATTCACCTTTTATTTATTATTATTGTTTGTAGTTTTGAAAATATATATGTGTCCTGTTTAGACACCATTCGGCTCATTATCCAATCAGTGACCACCTGATGCTAGATGTTTCTGAGAGCAAAGGAGAAACACAAGAAAGGTAAATGTATTCAGAGTTAAAAATATTTGCTGGGAAAAGATGTACTGCTGATAAAATTCTGTCATTATGAAACAAAAAGAAAAAGACATGTAAATGAAAAAAAAACGAGCTCGGTGCAGCTGAGCAGTAAGCTAAACTCTATTTTCTAATAACACATTTATTGCAGCATATTTTCTTCTGGAAACCTGGAAAGATGATGAAACACAAAATGGTCACTGTTTCCTTCCTGACTTCTGTCCATCAAGCTGCTGCCTTCACGTCTGCTCTCACTGAGATTTCTGAACAAACCACAGTTAAGTCAATATTTTGCTATTTTTCAAAGCAGAGAATTTTCTGCACAAAACCCCAGAGAGAGGCCTCATAAATCTGCCTGAACGCACAATCAACAACATTTATCTGCTCCAGTCATCTGAGTGACTGAACTGCACAAAGACTGCAGAGAGGTTCAAGAGAGACGCCAAGAGTGAAAAGTCTTTCTTCATCAAGGTCACACTTTTTAATATGATTTCTCTTTTTCTTCTTTTCTCACTCCAGACCATGCAGCACAATCTATTCATCCACCTGTAGGTAAAGTGAAAAATGTGAAGACCAAACCTTAATTTGTTATCATAATCCTAGTTGTAAGAGACATTCAGAATTATGTCCATTATCATGAAATTCTTCTTCTTCTTGTTATTATTATTTGTTCAGTTTTGTGGCTACATGGCTTATGAGAGCTACACATTTATTTAATTCTATTTTCAATTGATTTGTTTTTATGTTCCACATTTATTCCCATGTGTTCAACTTTTATGGTGTTAATGGATTGTTTTATATGCAGATTCAAACACAGTATTTAGCACACAAACTCATTTTTGTTATGGAGAGAGATTTAGTGCTCCAGAAACACTAAAGCTACACAACCAGCTCCTTTAGTTGGACAGAAACCATGAATTCATGTCCTCTTGTTTGTCTGGAGCTGAGTGATATCCGTTTGCTTTATCCTGGAGAGAAGGATGCTGCAGATCGACAGAAAACACTCCTTTAGGTTTGTTTCTTTTTGTGAGGAGTCAAAGCAAAGAATGTTGGACATGTTTTCATCACTAAGGCCGACTCCTTACAGTCATTTGATCCATTATTAAATAATATCAAGTCACTTGTAGTGTGTAGTAGATGGATGTTTTAACATGTCCACCTTCACACAGTGTAACCACACAGATCCAGCCCTCCACCTATCCACCATGAACACACAGCATGGGTTAATAGAAATGTGGTCTGTGGTCCCCACTCATCCATCCTGTGATAATCCCTTCAGTGCCCCTCCAGTGCCCAGCAGAGTAATGATGAAATAAAGCCAGAGCTCAGCCTCACACAGACCTGAACTAAGATGACCTGACTCAGATGATACCGGCCCAGCATCATCCCTGTGGCATCCATCCAACACCCACTTAACGCCGTCCACAACGCCCACACTATTTGCTCTGCAGTGTTTCTCCTCGTCCACATTACCGTGATTTATGAAGTGTGCAGAGAGAATACCACTCGCTTAAGTAAAGCAGATTATGGAGAGGGCTCGAGGGTTGGACTCCACACTGCACCCATTTTAGGTTTAAGAAGTCAATTATTTAGGAGAATTTAAAATGTCCCACAGATTATTATTCTGCACATATGAGGGACAAGCTACAGCTGAAAGCTCTCTGCAGGCAGTGTGTACTGTAGTTTCACAAAGACACATGGTCACCATGCAGCTTGAATTATTAAGAATAAACCAAAACAAGTGTAGAAAAACCAACATTGTTCAACTTGAGACTGGTTTGTCACAAGTTAAAGTCCAGAGTGAAAGAAAACCACTGAACTGGATGAACTTCTGCTGCTCAAACTGGATGGTTCAGCTCTGACCTGTGGTGTTCATACCAGTGGTCATACCGAACACCACTGGTTCACATGTACAGGAAGAGGTAAAGGTGTGAAACCTTTTAGAGCTTAGAGCTTCCTCTGTGTGATGAAACTCCCACAATAAGACAGAAGACAGGAACATTAAGCTTAAGCTGTTTCTGCTTATCTTTCTCTCTATTGGTTTAAAATGTGAATGTGATGACGTGTCAATGTTGTGTTCACAATATTTTTCTGCTGCCCCCTACTGGTTAATAAAAAACTGTCCCTTTAGTTAATGAGCTGCTGAGTGATTCCTCATCATTCCTCTTATTGATGGAACAACCGGAGACAACCTTTTCAAATAAAGGTTATCAATCAAATTATCCCACTGCAGTTATTCATTGTGTGTGTGTGTGTGTGGACACACATAACAGTGACCGGTGGAGTGAAAATGGAAAACCCTCTCCAGATTGATCACAGCAAGAATCAAGTGTGTGTGTGTGTGTGTGTGTGGAGATGTGGCCAAGGTTAATTATCAGAGAAAGCATTTTGTGAATGTGTGTGTGTGTGTGTTAGTGCAGCCTCTGAAGCTCATCAGTATTCACAGCTGCTGCTCGTCGCCTCCTCCTCGTCTCTCCACACTGACTCCATGGAAAACGCTCACATTTGTTCTCACTCATGACTCGAAGCACTGCTCCATCACACTCAGAGATGTGGAGGAGAATCAGCACATTTGGTTAGGTATTTAACTCAGAGCATCGACCTGAGCCACCAGGTGTCACATCACCTTCAGCTTGGTTGGAATATTAATTTTGTTTGAGTGACCTAAACCCATGTGATGTGGTTCTGCTAATGCTAGCTACCTAAGAGCGTTAGCGAGCTAAAGTTTGATGGATGAACTCTGTGTTTGTTAGCCTCTCTTCATGTGAGTTCATTCTGTCTCTTTACTCCTCCGTATCTTCATATCTCTGTATCATCATTATTATTACCTCCACCAAGGAGGTTATGTTTACACTGGGTTTGTTTGTTTGTTTGTTTGTTGGTTTGCAAAATAACTCAAAAAGTTGTGGATGGATTTTGACTAAATTTTCAGGATTGGTCAGAAGTGGCCTAACTTAAAACTGATTCATTTTTGGTGGTGCCGTTGAATCGGAGCCGATCACCACCAAAAATTAATCAGTTTTAATTTAGGCCACTTCTGGCAAACAAACAAACAAACAAACAAGCCCCAGTGAAAACATAACCTCACCTTTTAAATTAGATAAGCACTCAGAGAGTGCAGACCTCCGCCGACTTACAGTATCTAATTTAAAAGGTGACAGGGAAGACGCAGGTGGAAGTCTATCTGAGGAGACATTTGTTGTTTTAATTATTGACACTAGAAATGGAGGAAATAATAACCTTCATCTACTACTACTTCATCTGCTGTTACACTGGAGTGGCTTTGAGCATGAAGGCCACTCTTTTTTAATATTGTCCATCCTTCATGAATGTGCACCTTTGTGTCTTTGGGGACCAAAGTCCACCTTGAACAGCACCAGCTTGTTCTCTAACAGCAGCAAATTACAGGACAGCAGCAGCTGTTTCTCTGAGGAGCTCTGCTGTCTTTTTGTTTTTTAAACATGAGTAATATTTATAGCTGATATTTTCCCTCCTCTCAGTGCTGAGTTCAGCAACACTTCTGAGGTTAACACTTGCAGTAAATAAGGCAAAAGTAGCTATTCTAATGATTTGTTCTCATAGTCTGCAGGTCTTTATCTGATCAGCTGGTACGATCAGCATTTGCCAGAATATCTCCTCTCCTGGGTGAACAAGCAGCACTATTGCTCTATCACCGCTCCCATACTGGAGCCTTTTACACTCAGTAAAACAAAAGAGTGTGATGCTGGTCTTCAGGTCTCACTTTAAGGTCCAGACTCACCAACCTGGAGCCAACAGCTGCTGAGCTGTAATGACTCTCCACACCAGCAGGAGGCGCTGGTCTGGGTTCATCAGTCAGAAGGAAAACGGGAAGACAGAGGACCTGTTGCTAGGATACAGGGATGATTGTTGACTGATTATGATTAAACAATATATAACAAGAACAAATAATAAATATATTAAAAGTAATGTTCTTCATAACAAACAGAAATATTCACCTCATATTTCACAGGATTTCCTCCAAATATCTCCTAGAAAGAGTTATAAGAGAAGAAAAGATAATGGAGGATATTATCTTTTTCCTGATCCTCTGGTCAACATGACGACTGTCCTCTCAGTTATAGAAATATAAAGCAGAGGTGGCTTTTTTTTATCACGTCACTTCATGTCACCTGATGTGCTGGAATTGAGCTGCTTAATATCCTATATTAAAGATTATTATCAATATAAAAAAATGTATTATTAAAAACAAATAATGGGGGAATAAAAAGAAATAATTAGTAATTAGTTATGTTGAACAGTTTTACTTAATACTCATCAAATCCTCCTCAGGACACCACTTTGTGAAACAGAGAAAATACCAGCTAATTGTAAAGGCTGAATGTTGGTACAGTTTTATGCACTCTTATCATTGAAAGAGGGCAGCATGTATTTATTTACCAGAAAATAAAGGTATGTAGGATATCTCCGTACATAATTATCTGTAGTTAGTGCTCTTCAGTGTTCATGTCTCAGCTCTTTCTGTGATCGAGGAACCCTGACATGATGAAGCTGTTTGCAGCCTTTTCCACAAAGTTGCTGGGAGTGTTTCCATGGTAACGATGCCTCCAGCTACAGAGGAGGACAGTGAGTTGGTGACGTTGAGTTAATTAGTGAACTTTACCTAAACTGGTAGTGCTGGTCAGAGAGTCAAAGAGTTTTGACTGGTCAAAGAGTCAATCTTTCATTGCCTCTCTGCTCTTTTCTTCCTCTTCTCTCTTTTCTTTCCTCCCTCCATCTTGTCAGTGCTCACAGTGCTCTCTCACACTGCTCTCATGTGCAAAGTGAAGATATATGCACATAATGAAATGCAGACCAACTCACTCTTTCATCAGGACATTGCCATTGTATTCCTGGGTGTGGGAGGTGGGAGCTTGCATAACTGTATCAGCTTGTGGTTTCTGAATTTCAGCAGCCTGATTTACTGAAACATAATGAGGAGGAATATCAAACCAACAGTCTGTCACTGGACTGGAACGTCTTATTAAAATGGAATAATATGGAATGAATAATGACTGAGAGCCCTCAGAAGAAGAGCTGTAGTCCAACATGTATGAAATATGAACAGTGGGTCAGTGTGGGTTAAAAACTCACGATGGATGTCCTGCACAGTTTATTGTGGAGGAGAGGATGGTGATGGAGGAGGGTCATGGGACTGGAGGAGGATGAACAGCTGAGGAAGAGTATGAGGTGTGAAATGAAGAGCACTGTTGCTTTTAGTGCACTGAAACATGGCCATTTCACTTATATGTGTACTGCAGTGTATCGCTAGTCTTTAGCCTATAGCTAACAAGCTACATGCAAATCACATGACACATGATGGCGCAGGACACAGAGCTCAGGTGTGACAATGACAGATGAATGCAGAGCTGGGATGATAAATTGGCTCCGGCAGTGAACAGGTAGAAATGTTTCACCTGGAGCATCAGCCAATTAAATGTGATGGTCTCCTGGTTTCCTCTTCAACCTTTCAGTGGACAGAGACAAGAGCTGTTGTTTTTTTAATGTGAGTCTCAAACAGAGTTTAAGGTAGGATGACTGCTTGATTTATGTTCTGATTTATATCTATTGTATATTAATATTATTACTGTATTAACATGGTCAGTGGTGGTCATAACTATACTAACCTCTTGCTAACTGTAAGATTTTTCTTGAATTTCCCTTAGGATTAATAATGTATGTATCTAGTTATGCTGGCGCTAAAATGTTCTGGAAGGACAAGTGCGTAGGGCTTCATGCACGTTTCATGCACGGATTTATTTGTGACTTTTCCATCATTTGCATGCAGCTTGCCCTGGAGAGGACAGGATGCAGCTTTAGACAGCTGGTGGACAGTGAGAGGGTCCATGTCCTGCAGGTATGACAAGGTCCCTCAGTGCACGATGCTGCACATGCACACACCATGCATTCACAAAAGGCTTTGCCAATTTTTCATGGTGTTTGAAATACATTCATCATCCTTCTGGAGTACATTTAAGTGAGATAAACACGGTGTTTAAAACATCACCGGACTATTTCTGCAGTAACTGAGAGAGTGGAAAAGCTGAACAAAACACTGAACTACAGTTCGTATTTAAAGGCAGGGAGGTGATGAAGGAAGTTTTTTTTTCCATCAGGCACGGTCAGGATCAAACTACATAACAGTAGAGTGAGTATCCTGAATTATCCTGATGAATAAATGTAAAAATACACCCATACAGTCATGTATATACTCGCCATTAAAGAACGTTGTTCTGACACTGTTAACCCAAACACTTTAGGTTTTTAGGTTTTTTGGTGCCCAAATGAAATGAACAAGTCAATGAAATACAGGAAGTGACAACACATACTAACAACATTACAAGTGGTTCTGGTCATATAAATGTCCTTTTCAGCTGAAATACATCAACCACAAACCTCTCGTGTCACATTTAGTTTTTCTACCAGTAACAGGTCATTCATGGCACGTATGTGTTGATCACAGACATGGAGGAACCGACAGAGGTGATCATGTGACCTTAAATTCATTCATGTTGCATTAACTACAGAACAAAGAGAGATAACACTGTAATGGAGGATGTGACTCGCTCTCTTTTAGTCTCATCTTAAACTTGTATGTGCCTTTAAAAGTCAGTGTTTCCTCTTCTCTCTCTGCTTGCTTTACAAGCCAGAATTACCACTTCCAGGATGTGAGAGTCATAAAGAGGCGGCTGAATGAAAATGCAACCAGGATAATGGGGGTGTGATGGGCAGTGCTGAACATTTTACTGCCTGTTAGCACCTGTTACATGTTGCTTTTATTCATTTATCCCCCTCCTTTATAGGGAGGGACACTTAAATGGGGATAGTGGCTGATTTAAAACTGCCTGGCATAATAGCACTTCTACTGTCCAGAATCTGAGTGTGAACAACTCTCTCCCTGAGGACTCTGACTGAAAGGACCAGACCGGAGAATAGTTTGTCTGCATAACGGAAATATGTGAAGCATCTTCTTAGGAGAGTCAGAAGTGTACCTATGCTATTTCCTCTTTTCAATTTGACTCACAGCCATCAGACGAACGTCAAACGTGAATAGCTTTCGTTGTGTTTTGTGATAAACTGGCTCACAGTTTGAATCTGTTGCCTGGAACAATATCTCCAGTATCTCCAGGAAGCTCACAGCAGAGCCCAGAGTGAGTTTTAAAGAGTTGATTAAAACACAAAGTCAGGATGGAGGCAGAATTATCTGGCACAAGAAGGACAGAAAGACTGAGCCTTTATGATTGGTGGATGAAGGTCAGGTGTGCCTAGTCAGCTGTCAGGTAGCCAGCCAAACAAAAAGCTATTAGTACATGCCAGTAAACAAAGTGGAAAAAGCCTCAGCCTGACAGATCTGATTGTTCCTGTGTTTTGAAGCAGTGGTGCAAATCAGAGGGCTTATCAACAAAGAGAATCTGAAAAGGCAAAGAGACTGAAAGACTGTTGGAGATATCACGTGATGTCATAAAATATATCGGTAGCAATGCCTGTAAATTTTACTCAGTTTTGGTCGTTGTGTGTGTGTACATAAAAAGGATCGGTTGATTTTAAGTAACTAAAACTATTTTAGGAATAAATGCCCATTTTCATGTATTTTCAACAAGTGATACTTCACCTAATGCTTGATATATTCATGTAAACAATTGTTATTGTCAATTGTAACAGATTTAAATATGTTACGTTTACTGGACCTCAGAATCATTTTTTTCAGTGTAGAAAACAGGAAATGGACCAAACCATAAAGAACCATAAACAGTTTCAGTTTCAGTTTAGCAGCAGATGTGTGGTGAACACTGCATCTTTTATGTTGCATATTTCTGAATTTAACTCTTTTTGCCTCAAAATTGTGTCTTGTTGACTTTTCTGTGATGCTTGCAGTTTGTTTAGTTGTTTTTTTTTGTTGTGTAAAACACGCTGTTCATCCATTTGTTCAGAGTCCTGATTATTAAACGTCATGAAAACTTTGTCCTTCCTGTCTACTCCTCTCATCCACCACTCCAGACTCTGAGCTGCTGAAGTTGAAAAAGTAACTCAGACATTAACTGGATGGTGGTGTTCAGCAGCTGTAAACCAGCTGAAGTGGCTCCTTTAAGGACGCCTCATCATGTATACACGATGTCTTTACCATATGTTAGAGCAGAGACGGCGGGCTGCCTCATAAATCAAGACGTTTTTAGCTGCTACCTGTGATGCTGAGACCAGTGTAGCACAGAGTGCTGTCACATAGTGAGGAGGTGTGATAATCAGCTGAGTGGCTCTATTAAGCAGCATGTGACAGGTCATACCTGCCAGATATCTCCTCAGAAAAATGTGCTTTCAGTTTTAGTTCCATGTGGTGTTTAAGACAACTGGATGACTGGATCAATACACACTGATAGAAACACAGTTCTCAATAGATTTCTTTTGGAAACTCCCCATCCCATCCTACTAAAACCTTTCTCACATTTCATCTTCTGACAGATGAATGTGTTTGCATTGAGCTCAGATGACGATGCCACAGTTTTACACAGGTTTTACTTTCCAGGGTTGGAAGAACAGAGGAGAGATTTAATTTAAACCCAAAAAGATCTGACCTGAACCTGCCACTCTGTTCGCCATCTTTTGGTAAAACACTTGGGGAACTGTTCCTTATTTAAAACAAATGATGAAACATATTTTTAAAACCACAGAAGTTCAGATGCTGCATGATATTAAGGTGAAACTGAAAATGAATATTATTTATATATATATATATATATATATATATATATATATATATATATATATATATATCAAAATGACTTCATTTACTCATTATTTATGGATATCCAAACTGTCAGTGATGGCTGCATGTTGACGGGTCGCTGGGCTTTGTTGTATAATTCAGTGATCCTATCAGTGATGCCCTTTCATGTCATTGCATCACATCCTATAGCTACAGGTTAAAGACAGGCCAGTGATTGGGTATCAGTCCTGTCTCCTGCTGAGGAGATCCTGACTTTACATGGACAGAGGTTTCTTCCGTTTCTTTTTCCCTGTTAAAAGGTTTTTTTTGGGGAGTTTTTCCTTAGTCGATGCGAGGGTCATTTGTAAAGGACAGAGGGTGTCATATCTGTACAGATTGTAAAGCCCAATGGGGCAAATTCATAATTTGTGATATTGGGCTATACAAATAAAGTTGACTTGACATGGACATGCTTTTAAAATGCTTCCTGTAACCATGATTCTTTTTTTTCCCAGAATACAGTAACTTTAAAGACCTATAAGGCGGTCCGGAGGTCTGGCTACAGATAGACACCTACAGGAGAGCATTCATGAGGGAAGTTCTTGACATGCCATCTTGTCCTCATCTCACGTCCTGGTGTGGTGTCTCAGTCCCTCCTGACAGGTAACTTACTGTGAATCACAGTGAGAGACGATTCAAAGAGCATCTCTCACCGTTTTCCTTTCAGCCTCTGGTTATTTCAGCTCCGTACTGAAGATGTTTCCTTCTCAGCAGCGCAGTAATGAGATCAATGGCTTGGCGTTGTGTCGTCAAGCTGAGATAACACCTCTGTTACGCTCGAGCTGCTCTGAGGGCTGATAGCAGCTAAGAGTTTACACTGTTTATCCAGGAGTGGATAAAAGGAGGAGAGGGGAGGAGGAATCTTTTCAGTGCTCCAATGACGGCAGGACTGTGGATTATCATGATGTAACTACAGTGTCCTCAGTTCAGGTCTGACTTAAGAAAAATATTCAAGTGCAATAAATAAAATGAGTCACTGTCGATGGATGTTAAGCTCATATGAACACTGATCTCCATTTTAGTAGATCTGATCAGTTTTAGACAGTGACTGCTTTTCAACAGAGATAACTGAGATATCCTGACCTCCAGTCTTCAGTGTGGGCTACATTAGCTATTAGCAGCTGATAGCCTCCTTTCATTGAACGCTACCTCTCTGCTGTACTGAAGGAGGCTCTGTCTGTCTGTGGAGCCCAATAAAGTGAGAGAAGCATTTATTTCTATCACTTCATACCTGCTAGAAACTCTTCCACATGTGCCTTTGTGTGCAGGTTCATGGTGATGCTCTGAACCATCAACATGTGATGACTGTTAATAATCTGCATTTAATAATCACCACACCTGCTGACCTATGTACTCTAATGTCAGAAATCATGTTGTTGAATTACTCTATGATATCATCGAGGTAGACTATACATGTTTTACCTGTTTGACATCCCTGGTTATCCTGTCAGTGTGTAACACAGGGAACGTTCATTCATAGATCACACCACCCTGAATCAGTGATAGCTGCATACAGAAACACACTGCAGGTCGATTTCACTACACGGTTAAATTGCAGTAATTCAGATCAGTGGTCATCCTTGTTGAAAGAGTTTGTAAAAAGTGATATCACTGTGAAGTGATGACGTTGAATGTTTTTAAGTGTCCATTTCATCGGCCAAAGCTGGACTTATTCTGACTGCTGAAGGCTCATTTTTTCTAGGATGTATGAAAGAGAAGCCTGTTTGCATAAATACTATTTTGTCATTTTCTGATGCACCAGGAGACGCTCACAGCTGAAGGCTGAGAAGACAGATGAGCTCCGGTGTCATTATAACTGTCATTCTGTTGATAAACTTATTTGCCGTGTTCATCGGCAAATGGCTGCATAACATGCTTCCATAACAGCACACTATGATGACTGTGATCTTCTGCACCCAAACTTCTATTATGGGCCGCTGTTTATAAAATGCACCACTGGAGAATGTTGCACCTCATGCGGTATAATGAAATATTCTGTATACAGTATATGCTGTATTAACAATGCACATTGTGGTAAACTGTGCAGATCTCATGTGTAAAATTCTCCTTTTTCTTGTATAATTCCTGCAGGTCTGACCTGGTTTAATGCAGCAGTTCAGATACTGTGGACTTCTGGTCTGAATGCACTGTAAAACATTTAGAAGAGGCGCAGCAGTTTGTGGTGGGAAGACTTTCCAACAGACAGGACAAATTATTAGCACCCCAGGCTGCAGTGTCACGTACAAACCACATAGTTAGTATGCAGGAAATGTCGAGGCATTGGCATGTCCTCTTTACCCAGGGGATGGAGCTGTAACTCTGGGCTGCCCTGACATGACATACCTCCTGTGATTTGGAGAAGTCATGGAGATCATAGCCCTGCTGTCAGGAAGGAAGAAAGACAGGAAGCAGAGTGACGGAGTGATGGAGAAGTGTTCAGGCATCAGGAGAAAAGATTTTAGATAAGGAGGAAATAAAATTACAGGAGGATTTGAGTGTGAGGAGGAATAAAATGGAAAAGGAATGAAAACAGAAGGAAGTTCCCTGAAGCCTTGACTGTAGATGTAGAGGAACTGAAGACAAAGTGAGAAGCATCCAACCAACTTTGTGCTCTGAGAGGGACGAGTCTTTTCAGAGACATCAAAGCCTCTAATTATTCTGCAGCTCTGTTTGGCCACAGCTCAACAGGATGGGAAGCTTCCTCTAATCTCAGAAAATCAGCTGTTAACCATCAGCGCCAGCCACTGTTTGATATCACTGATTGAAGTCTTTTTGTTCCTCGCTGCTCATGAAGATCCTCTGAAGCACAGCCTTGTCTTCTGGGACTGCAAATGATTCACTGGAAAGTTCACTTCTCTCTTCTCTTTATTGCTAATGTCGCAAAGGAGGACAGAGGGCAGCATGCTGCTCCCACAGCAGGACAAACAACCTGATCAATCAATCAGTTTTATGATGAAACGAAAGTGAGTTATTGCAATAAAGTGAAACATGTCACATGATTATAATGTGACATCTGAATATAATGTTACACTTGAAATCACAATAACATATTTCATGTTATAACAAGAAGCTTTTCATTTAATAACCTGATACTGGTCTGATATTTTTATAATCATGAATAGTGAGGATAGCAGTAGTTTCACAAAGCAGGTTCAACAAACTCTGAGTTGATCTACTCTGAGATAGGAAACTGAGTTTCCAGGTGCAGAACAGCTGATTTGATTTGGTTTGATCAACTTGGAGTAGTTTCACCTGGAGTTAAGCATGTGTGCCGCAACTATAAAAAGCCAGCATCAATGAGCCCTGATTCAACGAGTCACCATGGCAACGGGGAAGCAGAGGGCTGCTTTTTTCACCCCACTTGAATTGGAAATCTTAATGCGCTCATATGGTGAGTTTGAACATGTTTTTAAAAAGAAGTGAAACACGTTGCAGCTGCAAAAGAGAGGGAGACGGAGAACATTGCTGCATAAGTTTAAATGCAATCCTTTGCAATCACAAAAATATTACAGGGGAAACTGTTTGAATGGTAACCTGTTATTTCATTTTGGGAGAAGCCCACCTGCCAGAAGTTAAAGATGAAATATAAAACCATTGTTCTAACAGCATAATCTCATGGCTGTACCTCAGTTTGATCATGTTTTACATTATAAAGTACCCTAAATATTAAGTGGCTGTCTGACTGTGCAGTTGTTTTATCCCATAGCCTAATGTCTTTATCCACACCATGTTCTGGTTGGTGATGTTGCAAATCTAAGGACGGATTAAGTTGCGCGTGTAGATTATGGACTGTGATGTGAAACGGTACCACTCAAAAAGATAATTGTCTGGAAAAGCACGCTCTGATAACCCTGATGAATAGCAGTAATGCTGCTCCTTCATCCATTGGATCTTTAATGAAAGGACATGTCGTTTTGACAGACGGCAGAACTAGACTACTGACTGAATGAATGAATGAATGAATGAATGAATGAGGAAATCAAACAGTGTGTGGCTGAAAGAGGGCAAAGACAGAGAGAAACTCGAGGTTCACTGAGAAAAACCTGGTCCCGACCAGGTTAGCTTCATAGAGTCTGTTACTACGGTAACTGAACGAGAGCTGAAGTTAGCTCTCTCTGTGAAACAGGCTAGAGTTAGCCCTCATTCTCTGGTTTGAGTTACCTCCCTTTTTGAAACCCTCATTTCAGGGTTAACTGACTCAGAGGTTTCACTAAACCTGCTTTGTGAAACGGACCCCTGATGTTTCTACCTGATATATATTTTTATTCATGCAGAGCAATTTATTATCTGCATTTTTACTGTTGTTTTATTATTATTAAAGAACAGCCTGACTGGTTTAAACACGTTCAGCATTTAGTGAGAAAGGCCCTCACTACTACTGCTACTGCTACAGGTACTACTACTACTACTACAGGTACTACTACTACTACTACTGCTACAGGTACTACTACTACTACTACAGGTACTACTACTACTACTACTGCTACTGCTACAGGTACTACTACTACTACTACAGGTACTACTACTACTACTACTGCTACTGCTACAGGTACTACTACTACTACAGGTACTACTACTACTACTACTACTGCTACTGCTACAGGTACTACTACTACTACTACTACTGCTACTGCTACAGGTACTACTACTACTACTACTACTACTACTACTACTACTACTGCTACAGGTACTACTACTACTACTACAGGTACTACTACTACTACTACTACTACTGCTACTGCTACAGGTACTACTACTACTACTACTGCTACAGGTACTACTACTACTACTACAGGTACTACTACTACTACTGCTACAGGTACTACTACTACTACTACAGGTACTACCACTACTACTACTGCTACTGCTACAGGTACTACTACTACTACTACAGGTACTACTACTACTACCACAGGCACCACCACCACTACCACTACTGCCACTGCTACCACCACCACTACCACCACCACTGCCACAGGCACCACTACTACCACCACCACACCACCACCACCACCACCACTGCCACTGCCACAGGCACCACCACCACCACCACAGGCACCACCACCACCACCACCACTGCCACTGCCACAGGCACCACCACCACCACCACTGCCACAGGCACCACCACCACCACCACAGGCACCACCACCACCACCACTCACCACTGCCACCGCCACAGGCACCACCACCACCACCACCGGCCACCACCACCACCACCACCACCACCACCACAGGCACCACCACCACCACCACCACTGCCACAGGCACCACCACTACCACCACCACAGGCACCACTCACCACCACCACTGCCACTGCCACAGGCACCACCACCACCACCAGGCACAGGCACCACCACCACCACCACAGGCACCACCACTACCACTGCCACAGGCACCACCACCACCACCACAGGCACCACTCACCACCACCACTGCCACCGCCACAGGCACCACCACCACCACCACTGCCACTGCCACAGGCACCACCACCACCACCACCACAGGCACCACCACCACCACCACCACTGCCACTGCCACAGGCACCACCACCACCACCACCACAGGCACCACCACCACCACCACCACTGCCACTGCCACAGGCACCACCACCACCACTGCCACAGGCACCACTACCACCACCACCACCACAGGCACCACCACCACCACCACTGCCACTGCCACAGGCACCACCACCACCACCACAGGCACCACCACCACCGCCACAGGCACCACCACCACCACCACAGGCACCACCACCACCACCACCACCACTGCCACTGCCACAGGCACCACTACCACCACCACAGGCACCACCACCACCACCACTGCCACTGCCACAGGCACCACCACCACCACAGGCACCACCACCACCACCACTGCCACCTGCCACAGGCACCACCACCACCACCACAGGCACCACCACCACCACCACCACCACTACCACCACCACAGGCACCACCACCACCACCACCACTGCCACCGCCACAGGCACCACCACCACCACCACCTGCCACTACCACCACCACTGCCACCACCACAGGCACCACCACCACCACCACCACTGCCACTGCCACCACAGGCACCACCACCACCACCACAGGCACCACCACCACACCACCACAGGCACCACCACCACCGCCACAGGCACCACCACCACCACAGGCACCACCACCACCACCACTGCCACTGCCACAGGCACCACCACCACCACTACCACAGGCACCACCACCACCACCACCACCACTGCCACAGGCACCACCACCACCACAGGCACCACCACCACCACCGCCACCGCCACAGGCACCACCACCACCACCACCGCCACAGGCACCACCACTACCACCACTACCACCACAGGCACCACCACCACCACTGCCACCACCACAGGCACCACCACCACCACCACTGCCACTGCCACAGGCACCACCACTACCACCACCACAGGCACCACCACCACCACCACTGCCACCGCCACAGGCACCACCACCACCACCACCTGCCACTGCCACAGGCACCACCACCACCACAGGCACCACTCACCACCACCACCACTGCCACTGCCACAGGCACCACCACTCACCACCACCACTGCCACAGGCACCACCACCACCACCACAGGTCCCACCACTCACCACTGCCACAGGCACCACTACCACTACCACAGGCACCACCACCACTACTACCACTGCCACTGCCACAGGCACCACCACTACTACCACCACAGGCACCACTCACCACTACCACTGCCACAGGCACCACCACTCACCACCACAGGCACCACCACTCACTACCACTGCCACTGCCACAGGCACCACTACCACTACCACAGGCACCACTACTCACTACTGCCACAGGCACCACTACACCACCACCACAGGCACCACCACCACTACCACTGCCACTGCCACAGGCACCACCACCACCACCACAGGCACCACAACCACTACTACCACCACTACCACCACAGGCACCACCACCACTACCACTGCCACTGCTCCACAGGCACCACCACCACCACCACCACAGGAACCACTACCACCACTACCACAGGCACCACCACCACCACCACCACAGGCACCACTACTACCACCACAGGCACCACCACCACAGGCACCACCACCACCACTACCACCACAGGCACCACCACCACCACCACCGCCACTGCCACAGGCACCACTCACCACCACCACCACAGGCACCACCACCACCACCACTGCCACCACAGGCACCACCACCACCACCACCTGCCACAGGCACCACCACTGGCACCACCACCACCACTGGCACCACCACTCACCACCACTGCCACCGCCACAGGCACCACCACTCACCACCACAGGCACCACCACTGCCACCACAGGCACCACCACCACCACCACCACCACCACCACAGGCACCACCACTACTACCACCACCGCCACCGCCACAGGCACCACCACTACCACCACCACAGGCACCACCACCACCACCACCACCACAGGCACCACCACCACCACCACCACAGGCACCACTCACTGCCACTGCCACAGGCACCACCACCACCACCACACCGCCACAGGCACCACCACTGGCACCACCACCACCACTACTACCACTACCACCACTGCCACTGCCACAGGCACCACTACTGCCACCACAGGCACCACCACTGCCACCACTACAGGCACCACTACTCACCACTACCACCACAGGCACCACCACTACTACCACTACACCACTACTACCACTGCCACCACAGGCACCACCACTACCACCACTACCACAGGCACCACACCTCTGCCACTACAGGCACTACCACTACTACTGCCACAGGCACCACTACCACTACCACTGGCACCACCACTACCACTGCCACAGGCACCACTACCACTACTACCACTACCACTACCACTACTACTACTACCACAGGTACTACTACTGCTACCACAGGCACTACCGCTGCTACTACTACAGGTACTATTACCTCTGCTACTACAGGTACTACTACTACTACTACTACAGGTACTACTACTACTACTACAGGTACTACTACTACTACTGCTACAGGTACTACTACTACTACTACTACTACAGGTACTACTACTACTACTACTACAGGTACTACTACTGCTACTACAGGTACTACTACTACTACTACTACAGGTACTACTACTGGTACTACTAATACTACTACTGCTACTGCTACAGGTACTACTACTACTACTACTACAGGTACTACTACTACTACTACTACTACAGGTACTACTACTACTACTACTACAGGTACTACTACTGCTACTACTACAGGTACTACTACTACTACTACTACTACAGGTACTACTACTACTACTACTACTACTAAACCCAGCCCACAGACTCTCCACACTAACAGAAGATATTCAGACAATATGAAGATCAAATTCAAGCTGGAACCCAAAAACATCACATATTAATTCATCAATAAATTTTCCTTCTCAGAAACTGCTCGTGTCATAAATGTAAATCGCCTGTGTCACTTTGTTTCCTCGTGCGTTAGAGAAAGGCAGAAAAGCAGTTTTTGACTGTTTCTCCTTCCCGTTGTTCCGCTGAACTCAAAGCTTGTTTACTGTGACTCTCAAGGAACCCTCAGGGTCATCCATTAATATGCCTAAAAGTGGTTTAACCACAGGTGAAAAATATTGAAGTGAGATGCACCAAAAGCAGTGGAGATAAGTCAGAGCCAAGGACAGCCGAGGCTGGCTTCACCGATGCCAGAGAAGCAGACTATTAGATTATCTGTGGACGTGAATTCAGCCTCCAACGTTTGACGAGGCTGAAAATGGATCCATACTGTGAAGACGAGCACACAAGAACTATTAAAAGGTCTTTAAAAAGAAGGAAACTTCATTATTCTGGTGCCACTGCCGCATCCAATGAGTCACACACACACACACACACACACACACACACACACAGAAGGAAACCGAATCAAGAAACAAGTTCATTTTCAAAGTTCACCTGATTTAAAGGCTGTATATATTTAATCCAAACTAAATATAAGTTAAACTGTAAGGTCTTTTATTTATGCTGTATCTCATTAATAAAGCCTCGCTTTACTAAGACTCTCCTGTCTCTTGTTGAAGGTGCTCATGAACACATTTCACATTGCTGGTGTTTTTATATGATGATGATAATAATAATAATAACAATAATAATCATCAGCTGGGCTAGGCTCCAGCCCTCCCTGCGACCCAGTGAGGAGAAGCGGTAGATGATGGATGGATAATAATAATAATAATAATGATCTGCATTCACTCTTAAAACAAGTGTTGTTTGTGAAAATGATTTAATTTGAAGCCCAGTTAAATCATAACCTCTCCCACATCTATAACACAAATATTACTTTTAATCTGATTTATTAAGGTGAGTAAAGTGTGAGGTCAGAGGCGACATTAATGAAACGCTTGTGGACATCATGAAGAGAGAGAAGAGGATCTGATCTGGTCTATCAGCTCACTGTTAAATTCTAGTTAAATGCTATAATTACTATTGATTGTGGTATTTCATCCTTGGTTACACATGAGAACATGTTGAGCAGTGAAGCCTGCCATGTTAAATTAAAAACACTTGATAGATTAGCATCATATGCATTGGTTTAGTAATTCAGGAATGACACTGAATTACTAACTTTGAGCCATTATTTACCTTCATTTGTGAAATAACAAGTCATTTCTGTTGAAGCTATCTGCTGATCACAGTCATACCTGCAGTGTGTGTCTGAGCATCACTCATAGATTTCTAGCAGCTGTCCTCCTGAATGGTTCAGTTCTGAACAAGTGGACAGATAAGAGCCAGGAAGAGCCTCTGATAACAGGAGATATGTTTGCAGCCTCATCAGTAGACGATGTGAGGAGAGTTTAAGCAGTCAGAACTGCAGACAAACTATCAAGACAAGAGGCGTCCCAGCAAATCAAGTCCACCTCAGAGCAAAGTGAACACACTCTGAATGTGTATGTACTGTATTCATGTTTTTATTATTCAGGATCAACTTTAATTTCCCTCGGGAAGCTGAGCCTACATCATCTTTTAAATTCTTCCTCTAGCTTAATTTTTTATCTTCATGTGGTGTTATTATTTATGCTTGACCTTTGCACTTTATTGTTTATGTGACGCTTCTCTCCTTACCTTCATCTTTCTCAGCTTGTTGCTGCTGTTTGTACTGATTTTAGTTTTTCAGGCATTTGTAAAAATGTCTTTGTCACTTAAAAGTGCTGTATTGAAACAACCATTTATGAATATTGTTTATAAAGCTGGATCAGTTTGGCATCATGTGTGGAGGAAGGTCAGGAGGATCCTTCATGCTTCAACATGGATGTCCCTGGTGTGTCAATAATAATAATAATAATAAAAGAAACGGTGGTTGTGTCTTTTCCACCCAGTGTGTGGTGTAGTATGGATAGTGCTACTGTCAGCTGATGAATGTATGCTTTAGCATGTCAAGGTAGCAGCTAACTGTCTGTTCGAACCAGCTGACAGTAAATCACACTGATCCACACCTGAGGTCCAGACTTTAATGTAGATGAGAGTGTCAGAAACAAGAGAAGCTGAAGGTGACTGTTTGACCTTGACATTCACCTTCGCTTCATTCACAGAATCCAGTTGATGGATCAGAAATCTCAGCACTTCTTCTTAGTCATGTTGGAAGCGCTCCATGTCACATATTATGCTTGTTTTTCTGTCTTCATCTAAAATGTAAAACCATGTCCTGCTTCATATTGTCTCATCTTGCCAGATCCTGTCCTGATGTGATGCTGTGACAGTCTGGCCCACTACACCACACTGGGTGTGATGAAGAAAGCAAAACGTTTGAACCAATCTCTTCATGGATCACAGCATCAGGAGATCAGGCTTCACTGCTGATCTGTACTTTTTAAATTGGAGCTCAGACACTCTGGCTGAGAAAATACTGCCAGCTAAATTCATCGGCTGCCAAAGTGATGTTGAGAAAAGAAAAGCCTGGAAGAAGCTGGTTACCTGGAGAAGTGGAGGATGGGACTGACAGGTTTTAGTTTCTAAGTGAAAAAAGGTCAAAATGAGTTCAGGAGATCAGGAAGCTCAGGTTGGATGTAAGCAGCGCTCTTTGTAATAAATCATGTGGTTAAAACACACGAGCAGTCTGGCGCTCCAGGCGCTCAGACCTTTAATAATCACTGACTGGATCATGATACCATCATTCATCATGGATCTGCTCTGAAGCCTCAGCTGCACAAAACTGCCAACATTTGGGCCACATTTTCTTTTCTGTGTATTATAGTGTGGAAGCTTAGCTGGAGATGAGCTAAAGGAGAACTGGCAGAGGTCTGTATCTGTCTGCATGTAGAACAATGTGTCTCCTCACAGAGAAGCCAATTGTCTCTGTTTTAAGGATAAGGCGCTTTTATAGCTCACAGAGCGGCAGCATTGTTCCTCCTGGCTAAGCTCCTCATCCACACATCATCCTCTAGACCTGATGAGGAGAAAATTAACAAATGAGCTGAAAGGATGCCATAACAGGATTTCAGGAAGACGTCTGCCTGGTATCTGAAGGCAGTGCAGCTTTTAAAGACACACCTTGACACACAGAGCTCACAGTCCTGTCACTCCCACATAGATCTGTGGATATGAGTTATTATTATTAGATTTTATGTGTTTATGTATGTTTTATGTTTTCCACTCATATCCTCATCCTTTCTCATCTCAAGTCATTTCTTGGTCACAGTAAACTCAACCAGAGCACTTGCATTACAGAACAAGCAGCTGATCATAAAGTGAAAGTGAAACTTGATGCAACAGGGCATGAATGAAAGTGTCCTTTATCCTGCAGCACCACAGTCAGTCAGTACTGTACAACACAGGAAACACTTTGTGTTACAAACAGGAAATTCACCTTCGATCTTTCCTAGAATAATGCAGTGAATATCATCATGTCACTTATCAGTGCGTTTCTTCATCTTCATCACTTCACCACCTCACTTCCTGTCTTCATGCTACCATTACTTCCTGACCTGCTCATGTACTGAGGGAAAGTTTCCACATTTGTACTTTGTGCTAAATCTGCATGGTGCCATTGTGAGACGTGTCTCTGAATGGGGTAATGGAGGTAATGAGCATGCTTGTAATTAGCAGCACTCACTAGTCTGACTATGGACTGCTAGCTGCTGCTTGTATTGCAGGTTTTTTTTTTTTTTTTTTTTGCTCGCTGTCTCAGCAGCAGAGCAGCGGCAGGTAATTGGCCCTCATGGTGTGAGACAGTCACTGATTGACATGTCCAAAGGTACATATGGTTATAAGTGTGTTTTGCATAATTGTGATAAGTACCTTTGCTCAGTGCTTCATTCTGACACTTAAATTAATACTTTTCTGATACTGGCTTCACTGCTGAATTGAACTTGTATGGTTTTGTCAACAAAGTGACCTCTCATCACTTCACTAGCAGCTGCAGTGAACATGAAGAGCTCTTTAAAGCATTTTACACGTCAGGAACTTGTTTGTTATGTGGAAACGATGCACTTCAGTTTCAACAGTGATCCAAGTCCTGTGTATCCTGTGGTATGTTGGTACGCTACCTGCGGCTTTCATTTTTTTTTTTTTGGCACAACTGAAGCATCACCTTCACCAGCCTCCCACTGTCTAAATATAGTGAGGTTTACTGTATGTAATTGATCAGCCAGGAGACATAATAAATTAATCCATAAAAATAACGCAAATATTTGACCGTATAATTATTTTGGTATTTTATTTTGTTAAGAGATTTGATGAAGAGAGTTTGGCTGGTTTCTGGTACTGAGCATCAGTGGTCTGAGTCAGCCTGGAGTGAGTATGAAGGATGCTTTTGGAGCAATTAACACAGCTGACGTGTCATATCATATCTGGTGTATATTTAGAGAGAGCACAATATAATTCAAGCTTCATTTGAGCATGGAAGGGAAGCAGCCATGCATGTTTAATATATTGTCGGAGGAGCACTTAGTCACTCGATTTAACGATCACATAAGTCCAGTTTCTCACTTGTGTTCCTCCAGTAGTGTCTCTAATTCTTTCCCTGACTAGTTCAAATGATGGTGCCAGATAAAGCCATTTCCAGATTAAAGAGAATAATCTGTGATTGGCAGGTTTCTGATGAAATCTTTTAAAGGGACGTCCCAGCTGTGTTTACTGGGACCAGTACAGCCTGGCTCATTATTTCAGCAGAAGCTGTGATGTGCATATTAATCCAGAGGAATTTATTCTTCTCCAATCCTGCATTCTACACTGCTAATGTATTCCTCGCTGTAAATACCTTGAGGAACAGCAACGCTGCCGCTGATAAATAATGTACCGCTGATAAATGAAGCAGTGTGCGCTTCACTGTGTCTTTGTGTGTCCGTGCATGTGAATGTGTGCACATGCAGTCACTCCATTTTATCAGATGGGGTTGTGTGTTTTTAGTCAGTGTGCTGCAGCACAGTGTCTATCTGTAGCGCACACACACAGCGTGTTTTCTAATGACGTGCTCCATGTTCACACACTTGGTGGTGTGTATCAGAGGGTTAGAAATCTTTCCACAAGAGGACAGATCATGAATTATTTCTAGCAGACGCCACAGTTTGTCAGACTCCAGTAACGGTGAACAAAAACTAGCTACATGACCGTCCAAAACTGGTCACATACACTTCATCAGGACCACTTGGTTTAGGCAACAAAACTATTTGGTTAGGTTTAGTAAAATATCATCAAGTATTTTACCTGAAGTGAAGCAAGTTAAATATTTCATTAACACTTTACGGTTACGGTTATGATTATACGTATTTGACGCCCTGGGAATGAGACAGGACAAGACCAGATGTTGGGATTATGAGACGTCCAGTAGAAGCCAGGTTCACATCACAGAGCATCAGCTCTGAAGGAGGAAGCAGTTCTCTAAACAGGATCAGACTTCGTCATGTGAATTTGCTCCTGTATTGTTGAACCATGGATCAGGTTTGTGACATGTCCAGAGCTCCCAAACGTCACAAACACATCTGAGGGTGTGATCTGCTCCATGTGTGTCGTGTTTGCTCACTTTTATCAAAGCCGACACAAACTGGAGGCCACAGTGAGATGGAGAGCAGGGTGGGAGGCCAGAGGCAGCCAGACTCTCACAAATAGCAACAGAATAATAAACACACTGATCTAATCAGAGAGGCCATGCTGGCAGAAGAGTGTGTGTTTGAGACATCACTGCAGCCTGATTTAAGTTTCACCGTTTCCAACACATTAGCTGCAGCCATCTGGAACTGCAAACTTTCTGCCATTCACACACTTCTAACTCCGGTTCAAAGAAGATACGTCAGCTTTCCAAAATCACATTAAGGATGATTTTACACCTTCCTTTGTACCCTCCTAAGACCTGGGATCTTGTTTGGTGTGCATTTTAATTTCGCTCTGCTATTTGGGATTATTGAGACCTGATAAGAATAAAAACTAAACATCATTTAAAAAGTGCATGTTCCTTTAATAACATGATGTAGGCCAATATTTAAACAACAGCACTGATCATTTGTTCAAAGAACCTATTTACTTATTCCTGACATGCAAATAATGATTGAGTGTGGAGTTATAGAGCTCCTCGTTCTAAACATGACCCACTTTCAATCTCTGTTCACGTTACAATCAGTGTTCACAACATTCTGCATCATTTTAATTTGAATAATCCTTGATATAAAGACTGGCTCACTTAATCTGATGTATTAATGAATTATGTCACTATCACTATAACAATGCTGGTAGTTTTACTGGTATTGTATTTTTTAAGCTATTCTCAGGCCAGCTGAACATTGAACAAACCCTAAAAGAAAACTGATGAAAAACTCAGTTACGATTTTATATATATATATGCATATTGATGTCATCTCTGGTATCCTGGAACACAGCAACAATGCTAAAAATAAAAACAGGTCCACAATGGCAACAAAAAGCTGTGAGATTTATGGCGCATAAACACTTTAGAAATAATCTGTGTTCACACTAACAAGTACAGCAGATCGTCTACGCTGTGAACGGTTGCTTAGTAACAGAAAATACAACAGCATATTAATGTACTTCCTATCATAAAGGCTCTTGTTTGATCTTACACACACACACAAACAGAAGCTGCTACTTGGTTATTATAAGCAGATTATATGTGTCTTTAAACAGTGGGCAGGTTAACTCATTTCCCCTCACAGGACACAGAGGTGAGCAGCACAGATACCAAAGGGAAGGTCTTCTGTCTCCTGTCCATCATGGACTGATGCTTCTTCTGCTCTGTGTTCATGTGGTTTTTTCTTTATTGATCTCCTTCTGTCCTCCCTCTCATGAATTAGCCCCTCTTGGCTCATTTGAAACATGGCTGGAAACATGTGACCATATTAAGAAGTCAGGGAGGCACTAGTATAGACTCAGAAATATAACCTGTAAATATGCATTAACACTCAGTAACATTACCCAGCCCTGCTCCACTCACTCCACTAAAGCTTGTTCAGTTATTTCTCTTCATGTACTCACTCACCCATGTAGTCAACCAAGTAGAAATAAGTATCTGTGCTGCAGTGTAGTGTCAATACACTGAAAAAAAGCACTGGATCTTCTTCAGTGGTTACCCAAACTGGAAGCTGATTGGCTAGTTTTTTCCTCCAATTACTGAGTTCAATTAGCTCCTTTGTGAGACTCTAATAAATGGATGAGCTATTTCAAGCACCACACAGGATGATTTCTTACAGAGCTATAGTGCAGCATTAAGTATTTTATTGTATTAATAACCACTGACACCACTGAGCAATGATCAGTGTTTTCACACACACACACACACACACACACACACTTAAAGCATACCTGTATTTTTCAGTGGGGCTGATTAGTCAGAATATTAACCATTACTTGTTCGTTGTATCAAAGGTTAAAAATCTTAAGTTTAAGGGCAAATCAGTGCCACTGTGTTTCTAATGTGTCATCAGTCATCGTTGTGTGATGACTGTTGGTGCAATAATCACCTGAAACTAAGCACTGTTGTTTTCTTGTTGGGTTTGAGTCCTTAATATCTACATGGGATCCAAGGATCTGTGGAGTTTCTCAGAGGGAGGCTAAAGCCACCTGATGGCCACCATCCTTTTCCAACATGACTGTGAATCTGCTAAGAGGAGGGCAGAGAGATAAATCATAGAACCTGGTAGCTGGTATCTTCTTTGGCTCTTGTTACTTATCTCGCTCTGACGCTTCACACCGAGGTGTTTAAGTGCTCGTCCACAGTGTGCAGTGTTTAATGGTTTGTCTCTCATCCATTATGTTGAGGCCATAGCAGATCAAAGTGCATTATGGGTGGAGAAATAATTGGTAAATGATACAAGTGCTTTGCTTTCACCCAGAAAGAGTCTGTATTCCAGCAAGTCAGACTGGATTACATCAGAGAACATGAATGAGACAGAGAGAGAAGAAGGAGTGGAGGTTTTCAGCTCTGACATCACCAACCAGTGATGGAGAGTAGACCAGCATATTTTTTTTCAGTAAACACACTGATGAGGACTTCATATTGAAGTAAAGGTAAAATTAAAAATCAGTCATCAGCCACTGCACTGCACTTTCCATGGGTCAACATCCACTGTTCTGACCATTCAACATGCAGAGCTGGAACAGTCTCCAACCTCCACCCTGTCTGACATTAGCCACCGTGGTGCAGCTGTAGGTCCTCACCAACACATCCCTGTATCAGCAACACAATAGTTTTAAGATCAACCTAAACCAACTTAAACCTAAAAGTGAAATGCATTGGCAGTGTCTGTGAACCAATGACACATCATTAGGATGAGCCACAACAATCAATACAGAAGCTGTCTGACTGCCTGAGAGGGGTAATGACTACAATAAAGATTGGAAATTATTGATTATAGCTTTTAACAACAATTGAGGAAACACATATTGGTCCAACTCAAGGTTAGGGGGATTCAGGTTCTTAGCAAGGCACTCATTTCATCCATTTCCAGGAACAGAGCAAGAGATTATATTTTATTATATCAAAAGGGAAATGATTGTGAAAGCCGGTGAGGTCTGTGAAAGAATTTAAATTAGCCATCAAGATCCAGGTTGCACAGCAATGACAGTTTACCCCTGCTCTTACAAATATCAGTTTTGTTTGTAGATGGAAGTTGAAGAGGAGGGAATGGGAGAGATGAAGGAGAAGTAGCAATAAAAAGGAATATGAAGGGATGTGCAGAATTTCTAGAGACCAGCGCTACGGTATCAAGTTGACCTTGGTAGAAAATGACAGAAACAAACTGTTTCCCATTCTCGTCTCTCCTCTCCTTCTCATTCCTCCTCCTTCTTCCAGATTCTCTCCCACCTCTTATTTTTCCATCTTTTTCTCTCCAGTACCTTTCAGAGTGCACTCTTTATTCTCCTTTTCTTTTCTGTAAATCAGAGCCATTATTTTACACCAGTTTTACACATGCTTGTGTGTTCTCTCCAACATCCGTACTGCAATAACGTTAACGCTACCATTGTTACAGAGGGGCGTCACCCCCATGGACATAATACACTGTAGACATAATCAGCACAGAATGCCTTGATGGTGTCGTGTTGGAGGGAGACTTAGACATGACCTTGAGGGAACCACTGACTGCAGATGAACCTGGTAAACCACAGTTTGGATCATTCTTTTGAGTTTATGTTTGCAAGAAAACAAAAAAATGTTTACAGACAGACAATGAAATAAATACCTTGGATGTTAAACACAAGTGTTTCCCCGGGGCCAGAAGAGGAGTTGATGGTCATCGACCTGACGGTCCTGGCACCAGGATCACCCTGCGCCAGTCCACCAGGTTCCAGCACCAGAGCTCCAGGCTCCAGCACCAGAGCTCCAGGTTCCATGTTCCAGCACCAGTCCTCCAGGCTCCAGCACCAGAGCTCCAGGTTCCATATTCCAGCACCAGTCCTCCAGGCTCCAACACCAGAGCTCCAGGCTCCAGCACCAGTCCTCTAGGCTCCAGCACCAGAGCTCCAGGTTCCAGGCTCCAGCACCAGAGCTCCAGGCTCCAGCACCAGAGCTCCAGGTTCCAGGCTCCAGCACCAGTCCTCTAGGCTCCAGCACCAGAGCTCCAGGTTCCAGGCTCCAGCACCAGAGCTCCAGGCTCCAGCACCAGAGCTCCAGGTTCCATGTTCCAGCACCAGTCCTCCAGGCCAACACCAGAGCTCCAGGCTCCAGCACCAGTCCTCTAGGCTCCAGCACCAGAGCTCCAGGTTCCAGGCTCCAGCATCAGAGCTCCAGGCTCCAGCACCAGAGCTCCAGGTTCCATGTTCCAGCACCAGTCCTCCAGGCTCCAGCACCAGTCCTCCAGGTTCCAGCACCAGTCGTGAGTCGGACACCAGCCAAGCACAGGGTAACCGGTTGGTGGTGCTTATGGACGCCGTGCTGGAGACTCAGAAGGACACGGAAGCAGAGCTCATCATCTGACCACAATGAACGAGCATCACAACACTGTCTGTGCTGTTCTGGAGAATGTTGTGGCCACCCAGCAGACCATGACCACTGCAGTACTGGCCCTGAGAACTGCAGTAACACATTTAAATGAAACATTCAATGAAAAAGATGAATGAAGCTTAATTTTTACAGGCTTTTTATTCATAATGCAGGAGGTGTGTGTTTTAATTTGGAGTTGCATAGAGGAACAGGGGGAGCAGACATCTGCAGAGCAAATCAAACATGTTACCACTGGTGTTCATTCGCTGCTGTTAGTTCCAGACATTTGATTTGAGAAGGGCAGTTTTAATATTGAATTGATTATTGTAATGATGAATGGTGACAGGTGTGTGGGCATAAAGAGTTGTTTTAATAGGATTAAATTAAAGGCATTTGGATCAGAAATAGCAAAAAGTGACAGGTGCCAGCTGGATTCTTCTCCATTGGCTGGACTCATTGGGTTTGACCAAACCCTGAGACAAATAATCCATTAAACTTTGAGAGCTCAAGAAAAGAACAGTACCAAGTCTGGTTTTCTTTAAACCACAGAAGAGCTGTAATTCAGAGGACTACCTAACACTCTGATGGCTGATGGGTAATTGAATTATAACTTGACTCAGTTTCACACCAGCTGGATAACATAATCATTTTCATTTACTGCTTGTCAGCGAATCATTACAGCTGACAATGAAACTCTAGATAATTTATATTTTGAACCAACAAATTACCTGATATGAACTCACCTAACCATTACAGATCAGATGGTGACAACCACACAAAGACCAGGGAGGATAATAATTCAAAACTGTCCTGCGGTTTTCTTGATTTAAAAACGTGTTCTGTGATAACCTTCATTCAAATGTGTCATGATGGTAAGATGACTTCTGACTGCTTTAAATTTAAATATATCCTCATGTTCATATGGTTCATATGATATCTTCTGAAAAGTTACTCCTCATTTTCATGCTTTTTTCCTATGAATGCCCAGCAGCACATGTAATTTTCCACTTATGACATGCATAGAGTCTTTTCAGAATAAATTTCTGTTTTCTTAGTTTGTTTCAGGCAACAAAACTACTACTACTGTTTGGAAAAGATTTTGGCTTAGATTAAAATAAACCTGAAGTTGTGTAACTTCAGTATGGAAGTTATACTTTCTTCACGGACTGTGCAGATTGGCGGTTAGAGGAAAATCACTGGACGTCCTCTAGCCTCACTTCTGAGTGTGTCAGGTTGCACTTGTTGCATGCATTGTTGCTTATCTTCTCTTTTGTTACATGCATACAAGCACATCTGTTGCCTCTAAATGGCTCTCAACATGTCTCAGTGCTAACAACAATGTAAGCAATGGCAACAGAGCTAATCATGGTCATCTGGGGGTGGGATGAGGCGATCAGCTGTTTGCTCAGCTGTCCATATGAATGCAGTACAGAGCATGGCAACCATGACCACATGCACATAACAGAAAAGCATGAAAACATAAACAGTACAGCTAGCCTGGCTATGGAAACAAACCTCTTTATCAAGGTTAGCACCTTTAAGTAGACAGGCTGCAAAACAAAGTAAGTCACCACTGACTTTACACTAACATGAGACATGAGCAGTGGGTGAAAGTCAATGATGCATCTCATCAGGCCAGACCAGCAGCACAGAGTCAAGAAGCTGTGTAGACCTGGATAAGGTGGAGAACTTACCACATGTTTGCTGCTATCAACCCAGTGGCTCAAGGCTAAATTAGCATAAACCATGAACATGGGTCCAAACCATCTGAACTTTTCCAAGCACATGATGTCAGAGCATTCAGCTTGGAAAAGTCAAAGACCGGGACATGAAGCGTTGAACACGGTGTTGTCACACGAGGAGTCTTTCCCTACAATTCCATCCACCTTTTCATTCCTTCCCTTCTGCGTCTCCTCTTTCCTTCACTCCTAAAACTTGTCCCTCAGCTCTCTTCTCCTGCCGATTTAGATTCATTACAGCGTGATGATATCAGATGATTGCTCTCTCCCAGCTGGAATAAAAGCGTCGTACTCCTGCTTCCAATTCCAACGGGCCCTGACCAAGTCAGCTCTTCTTCTTCTCCTCCTCCTCTTCCCAGTCATTCTCCTTCTCCTCTTTTCAGTAACTTACAGAGATGTTTTTGACACAACATCACTGCATATAATACAATGTAACTGCTTCACATGCTGCTGATGATGTCACTTCTCTCTTAAATACTTTTAAATATACTAAGAGGCATTAAAAACACAACAAAGTCAATGTAAAATAAAATTGGATACAACTACTTTGTATACAAAAGAATGTTTTGTTTACTTCCACTCGTGGCTATTGAAACTATGGAGCCACATTTTTCAGCTCAAACAATAAATGAACGTGGCAGACGGTACCAATCCCTGTTTTTGCATGTGTGATTCGTTAGGACATTGTTTGAAAGCTTTCAATGAGTTCTTTGGTGATTTGAGCTCAACTGGTCAAGGCTTTAAAAAGCCGGAGGAAAAATGCAAGCTGTCACAGATGGTCACCATGCCACGCTTAGCAGCAAACATGAGGGAGCAGGCCATCGGTATGCTGAGATCCGGAATGACCGAAGCGAGGGTAGCCAGGCATTTTGGCGTCCACAGATGCACTATCTCACGCCTGCAGGCACGTTATGCACAGACATCATGTGCAGCTTATGGACTGGCCGCCTTATTCCCCGGATATGAATCCGATTGAACACCTTTGGGACAATCTGGATCGCCGTGTACTGCGTCGTATTCCACTGCCGGTGACGGTTGCTGCACTCTTGGAAGAGTGGGAAGCGATTCTAGTGGCTCATCATGTGTATGCCACGACGATCACACAAGATACTGACATTTGTAATCCATGGCCATTCATTTTTGTTCATTCATGTTCAGTATCATACCAAGTGAAGTCGCCCAATAAATTCTGAAAATTCAAATTAATATTGAAAAAATACAATGTTGCATTTTTAATGCCTCTTAGTGTATTAATAATATTGCTAAGTAATAGTAGTAAGTTCCTGCTCTAGTGCCAATTCTACATTGACAACATTTAGTGTTTTAAGGCTATTGGAATGCAGTGGCTGCTGTTCATGATTTAAAATCAGAATGTGTGCACTGAAAAGGGCGAAGCTTGTATAATGACAATAAAGGTCATTCGATTTTATTCTAATTTAAAATCAGAGGATTGACACAATGTGAGGAAAAAAATGCTCCACAGAACAAAGAAGTGTTAAAGTCCTGTTCTATTCCATGTGTGATGTGTAATAAGTAGAAGTTCTGATCTTGGACCATCTCAGTCATGATCTGACTCCAAGCCTCCAGTGTCAGCTGGGTTAGGGTTAGGTAAGGGTTAGGTTTAGGGTCCCTGGGTGTTACACATGGAAACCCTGTGTACAGTCCTCCTGCTGCGCTGTAACTAATGCTGCATATTCAACCATTAAAGAGGGAGACTTTCATTTTGTGGCTTCTTTGACTGAATTTGGTCCTTGCTCGCTGTGATGCCATCACCTCTCTCTCGTTTCTTCGTTCGGTCATTAGAAAGTGACAGTGCTGACAGGCTCAAAGTGTTGCTGCTCAGATCGGCAGCTGCTGTGTGGTTGTTCAGCATGCTAGCTGCCTGCAGGGACAGCATCCTAACTATCCACGCTGCTTTAGCACTTCCCTTTGAAGAGTCATTTTCTTTTCATTTCACGTTGGAGTTATACTGGCTGAATGAAATGAGTTAAGAGTGTGTGCAAACACACACACGTGTACGTTCCCATTATAGGGCACCTGCATAACTAATTAGTGCTGACAGCTCACTCTCTTTACTCTCTCATGTACTCACACACTGCAGCATCAATCAAATGGAAGTGTTTTCATTTCCATTAATTTGGCTGTGGATTAAAATTGACCCATTTTTGCTAATGGCGTGTGCTTTGGACAGGAGTGCTGGGAGAACGAGGACAAACCAGGCTCATGGTTATCATGGACTGGTCTACCTGCAGGGCCTCTCACAACAGGTTCACTCCTTTTGGGGGTTTTTGTCCAGAATGACACACGGGAAATAAAAATGTAGGCTCAAGAAATAACCAGTATAATATTTATGTAAATACAGATTCTGTTGTTCTCTGTCTCTGATTAATATAACACAATATAGTCTCAAGCAAATTGTTGTTTAAGCATTCTCTGTAGTAATCATGACGGCTGTGATTTTCAAATTATTCTAAAGTCCTGTTTTCATCCAATGAATCTGCAGCAATAATTTGTGTGTTCATGATGGTCTGAAAAATGTACATTTTTCTCAAATGTTGGTGTTTGATAACAAACTATCTTTTGCATTTTTGAAAGGCTTATTTGCAAAAAATACTGTATCTATCATTTGTTTTCATTTTATGCGGTAGCGTTTATCCATCCATCCATTATCTACCGCTTATCCTCTCATACGGTCGTGGGGGGGCTGGAGTCTATCCCAGCTGTCTTAGGGTGAAAGACAGGGTACACCCTGGACAAGTCGCCACCTCATCGCAGGGCACATAGAGACAGACAACCACTCACACTCACATTCACACCTACGGTCAATTTAAATTAGCCAATTAACCTAATCCCCATGCATGTTTTTGGATGGTGGGAGGAAGCCGGAGTACCCGGAGAGAACCCACACAGACACGGGGAGAACATGCAAACTCCCGGTACCTTCTTGCTGTGAGGCGACAGTGCTAACCACTACACCACCGTGCTGCCCTGTAGCGTTTATCTGTTTTAGTAAATTAAACTCTTCATTCACTTATTGACAGGACAAGAGAACATGAAAGTGAGATAAATTTGGACGGTTAGGGTAATTAGCACACCAAGCAGTTGACGTTATTTTGAAGGAAATCTGTGAATCGGTTTTTCAGTGCTGTTTGGAACATTAGATGAAATGATTTGATGCTGAATCTGTGTTCTGGATGGATTTCAGCATCACTTCACTGAGGACTGTACAAGTGGTTTTGGTTTACTGACTTCAAGCTTCAGCAGGCTGTGTACAGAATATTAACACACACCCACACTGCATTTCTGTAAACCCACTTTTTCCAAGAGGAACTTCCTTCCTTTCTCAACCAAAAATAGAAAGAAAAGGCCTCAAAAACACCTGAACGTATGCTCCTTTTTGTTTTCTATCCTGTTGTCTGAATCTGCCCCTGCATGAAATAAGCAGGTGAATCCCATTGGAGGCATAACTCCTTGTGATATGCAAATATAGTGAAAGCAGCATTGTAAAGGAGGAATTTAAAAGCCTGAGACATAGAAGTGCAATTTAGCATCAGAGAGGCACTCCTGATGTTGTGTACATTTGAAAATATAATGCAGTGTCATATTCTCTCCACTGAACTTCAGAAATAGAACAGTTTGAGCAGCTTCAGAAACAAATGTTAACCCAAATCTTTTTTCTGACCCAGTGATTAAAGGTGAAAACAGTGTTTCCAGCACCAAGACAACAATAAGTAGCGAAAGCACAATGAGCACATGTTAACTGAAAGAAAAGAGTTTCAATTAACAATCAAAGAAGAATTACTTTGACAAATCTAACAGCATAACTGGCAGCAAATGTTACTGACAGCAAAGCATCCTGCTAGGATGAACTCAGATGTTGATGAAGTATACAGTGAAGAGTCCAACAGGTAGCAGGAGAAAGGAAACCACAGACTTTTTCTTAAATATCCTGGAGACAGTGACCAGTCACTTCCAGCTCTTTAACATAACCAACTCCAAACAAACAGATTCTCATCATTTGGTTTCCAGTGTTTGCAGCATGTATGTAACAGATCGCAGTAATGAAGGAAAATCAGCTCAGGTGAGGTCAGAGTTGCCATCAGGAGCAGAAACTTCCAGCAACAGAAGATCCGTTCACTATAAAGGACAGCAAAGAGACACCTGGCACTGAGTGAAGCGTTTCATATGCTGGCTTGATTGTTGATCCAGGGCAGGTGAGTCAAACAGGTGAGAGGAGCTGGCTTGATAATGTGGGCGTGACTGGCAGATAAAATGAATTATATTGAGAGCATGTACAGCCAGCCAGCCAATCACAATGTGTGTTTGTTCATGCAACTCAGGGCCCGTTTACACATACACAGGTATTTGTAAAAACAGAGACTTTTCCCTTTGTTTGTGCCTTTCATTTACACACAAACAATGATTTCTTCTATGAATACGATTCTTTCTAAAAACTCTGGCAAAAGTGGAGGTTTAGGAAAACTCTGGTTTTGCATTTGAATGTAAACGGAGAAAAACTGAGTTTTAGGAAATCTCCGCACCAAAAGTGCGATCTTTTTGGTGTTGTACGGCCGTCAGAGTAGTCTATGAGCAGTCAAGCATTCCGGCTTTCAGTAGCGTTTCTGTTGGTGCACTTTTTAAGCTCCTGTATTACTGTATATACAGGAGCAGAGACGTATTAGGGCTTGGAGGAACAGGAAGTCGCTCGTGTTAGTCGTTGTTGTTGATGAGGCTTCTGATTGGCTTGCATGGCTTTCTCCTTCTTCCTACACTGTCACTCATTGGCTTGCCGTAGTTATGATAGATCTCGACAGCGTATTTATGCGGGTTATTGTAAATGGAAACTTTTTTGAAAACGATGATGTGTGCACGATGTTATTTTGGAAAACGGTGGGAAGGAAATATTCGTTTATCACAATACCCTGCTATGTGTGAACGTAGCCTAAAGAAACAACGGTTTGAGTATCAGCACAGATCTGTTTCCACACAATCAAACTGCTCATGAAACAAGTTTCAAGTGAAATGATTTGTCACAGATTATCTTTATTTTTACATATCATTAATATGTTTGTAATCATAAAGATGAGCTGGAGCTGGATGGACAGGTAGACAAACACAGGCACTCGTCATTTATAAAACAGGAAGTGCCTTCTGCACTGTTTTTGTCCATTTTGAGTCGTATTTCTAGACCCACAGAATATTTTGTACTATGACTCTGAAAACAGTGAATAGTTCAAATGAAAGAAGAGACTCTCTATTTCATCATTAAAAATGTTTGTTTTTATCTTGTTCCATTCTTGTTTTATCAGAGGTAGAGTAGAGGACACTTTCACCAAAATCACCACTTTTTCTCCACATTCTGTTTGTTTTGCTCTCTAATCTCGATCGTCTCCACTTCCTGTTTTGATCTCTGTGGCGTATACCGTCTCTTTCTCTTCCTCATCATTACTCATGGGCTGAATGAGAGCGTGTTCGGCGACCCTCTGATGAAAAAACACACTTTAACATATAATTACCTCAATGCCACTCAAGTGTCGGATTTTAAATGACATCAAAATGTTTCAGTGGTGCTCAGTGGGTGTTTGCTTGTTTCAATGTATGTCCAGAGTTTAATGACATAACAAAAGTTGTCATTTTAGGCCCAGTGGATGGTCATTGAAGGTATAAAAGGTTCATTTTTGTTTTGTACCATTTAAATGTAATTGCAGTTGATTTATCTGCAGGCTACTTTGTTTTTGTATTTCCAATAAATTTGTTTTATTTTTTTCAGTGTAAATCCAGTCTAAAACCTCAGTTTGTGTCACAAATGTTAAGTGAACGTAGACTGTGTATGTATCAGAGGGGAAAGCGTATGTTCAAAGTTCAAGGATCTTTATTGATCATATCCACAAACAATTACTGACACAGTAGTTGGCAATGGGATTCTAATATCTGATGCTTTTTATACCAATGTTTACACTGACATCTGGCCACTCAGACTCTGCCTGGAGACAAACACACACCCTCCCCCACCACATGTAAACTCAGACTGACTCATCCACACACACACACACTCACGCACACACACACACACACACACACACACGCACACACACTCACATACACACACACACACACACACACACAGTGTCTCCAGCTCCTCCTATTGATGGATCACTTGAAGTGAAGACTCTCTCAGTCCTGCTGGGACGACAAATAGCTGCTATTATCACATTGGTAAAATCGGGTCCGAGCCCACAGCTGATTGGTTCTCATTGGTAGACATATCAATAACAATTAATGCTTGTGCTGCAGGTGGTAAACATTATAGAAAAGCCTCCTGGTGTGTGTCAGAGTGCTGAAAATCATTGACTTGGGCTCGACAACCTGCTGATCCATCTGTCTCAGTAACAGAATCTTCTGACCATATAGCCTCGTGACTGATTTTGGTGTAGTTGTATATGGATATATGTATAATTAAGTTGGAATGACAGTTAGCTCATATTATTAATGCCTACATAATCAAGAAATACGGTCGCGACACCAAGTCTCTTCAACACCTACCTGGTTTGGTGGAAATGTTTCAGTTGGATCAGAACCAAAATGACAGATGTCAAATCTCCTTTAGTCCACACTCTGACTTGATCCTCCTCTGGATTAAATTGAACCACAATTTGGGATGGTTCAGACTTTCAGACCAATTACAGGTTCAGGCAAGTTCTGGCAGGCTATCTTCAAAAAAAAAAGTAATCCAACAAAACACAAATGAGGCACATGAGAGAGGAGGAGACCGAAAAGAAACTGAATGACACTGAATGTTGATTCATTGATGTGATATATTTCATCAAGAAAGTCCTCCTGTAGATCTGGATGGCATTCTTGTGAAGTATAAGTATATACCACTCACACCTACGGTCAATTTAAATTAACCAGTTAACCTAATCCCCATGCATGTTTTTGGATGGTGGGAGGAAGCCGGAGTACCAGAGAGAACCCACACAGACATGAGGAGAACATGCAAACTCCACACAGAAAGACCCCGGGCCGGGAATAGACCCCAGTACCTTCTTGCTGTGAGGCGACAGTGTTAACCACTACACCACCACTACGCCGCCCACAAAACTTCTCATAATTCATATTTGTTTTAGTTCAGTCACAATTTTATCAGTAACCAGTGAAACGTTTCTTAGTCAGTAAGGCCAACATATGGCTCATATGATTCATCCAGTGTTTTTTTACACCTTCTCCCTGAGTGACAGCTCCTTTACTGTAGACACAAACCATCAAATGGATTCCCTAGACCTACCAAACCTCCCTCAATGAACAGACCCAGTCCACTGCATTAATGGTTGAACTTGACTTCAACTTGACTTGACTAGACAGGCAGCATAAACAACTTTTTTGACTGTATAAATACATGAACAAACGAACAAACTCTACATCGAAATTCTGTGGCAACAATCACAGACAACCACACATTATGAAAAAAGAATTATGTAAACCCAACCCTGGGTCCTTTTAATTAATTTAATTCATCTTACCAGTATATTTCAGATAAACATGTTCATGATAGTATTCACTAAAATGAGGATTTCATTAAAAAGACAGGGATCATCTGATAGACATGTTTAGATGTGTTACATGACCTGTCAAAGTAAAAGGGAGCACTGACCAGCCTTAAAAACCCTGCTTAGAGCGTTGCTATCCTGAAGATCCATGTACAGTGATAATACTGTTAAACCCACATAACCCACATAAGGACAGAAGTACCACTTTAAAAGTGGTCAATAGATACTGCTAGTACAGTATGTATGAGTTTAAGTGATGATTCTGTCGGTTCAGAGATGTACAGGAAAAGGTCATCTGCATATGGAGACACTCTGCATGTTATCGGCTTCCTGATGATACCTGCCATGTCCTGTTGTGTTCGGAGGGCTTCTGTTAGGGGCTTCACAGAAGCTGACAGTGAGAGATTGAATATTTTAACTATTCACTATTATTATATTAACTGTCGAGGTTTGGATGCCAAAAGTAAGTTTCAGTACTGACCTACTTTCCCCCCAAAAAAATTCTTTACAAACCATAGGGGGACAGTGGACAAGGTTTTCCATTTTTCAATCTAATTTTTCCTTCCTTTTCACCAGATTTAAAGGGCTGGAGAGAAGCAGCAAATTAGTCTGGGAGTGATTTTGGATAGACGCCTTCTTTTTCCAGCAGCTTCTTTCATTTTCATGCCAATGGGAGAGCCAGTGATTTGCCTCGTGGCTATCATCTTGGAGAGGCATATGGAAGCAATGGCACAGCATGACGACATAAGAGATCAGATGAGGCTGAGAGAGGAAGGAAGGGAATCATAAAATAATGTTTCTGAAAATATTATAAAATGACAAAATGGTTTCGACAAATACTGCAAATAGGTCACACTGATTATTTAAATTTCTGGCTGTTTTACATCAGTGTTCCATTTGTTTACAGCATGTGTGTAATAGTTTATCATGTTCACATGATAATATTTGCTAAAAGTACTAAAACAGAGTACCTCTGGGGCTGATGGGAACATCATTAAGTTTTATTTAGTGTTATGCATCTTCAACAAAGAGTTGTATTTAGTGATCATTTGTTTAACCTTAAGTCAACACTTTAGTCTTCTGTACTTGGTTACTTCCCAGCCAACAGGCCACGGTATGTGCACTACTAAAATATTAAAAACCCTTTGTCAGACTTAAGATTTGTTTGAAGTGTGCATGCTCTCACAATCCTCAGATAATTTGCTCATGATAATAACCTGTTCTCTCAGTCAGTGTCAGCCAGAAGCTGAATGCCCACAGTGAACAGGCCAATCTGTGTCCATGGATGATGAAGGATCAGCAAGGCCACCCTCAGTCCTCACTGCTGGAATAACAATCACACCAACAGCGAGCAGCGAGGGGAAAGCAGACGCAATGAGATGATGAAAGAGCCAGACTGTATACAGTATGTACACCCCTCACATTTTAGCAAAAATGTTATTAAATCTTGTCAAGGGACAAAACTATGGAAGTGAATCTTAGGTATACTTTAGAGTAGTCAGACTGCAGCTTATATATACATAAAAGTATACATTAACTGACCTTTGAAAATAACTCAACATTTAGGCATTATAGGCAACAAAAGTGAGAGCACCTTGAGTGATGACTGTACAAATGAATCAGCCATGAGAATCCACCTGTCCTCAGACCTCAGTGACTTTCAACTCATTAGTAAAGAAACAGTTCTATTCTTTGACTTTCAACTTATGTTGACCTGTACGTCCTTACTGTTTATTCTGCTGATTGAGCATTTTATCTAGTATTTTTTTCTTTTATCAATCCTCTTAGTGTAGATTTATCTCTTTTTTTAGTATGTAGTTCTGTGTATTTATACCTCTGGGGTTTGTTTGTTTGTTTGTCTGTTTGTTGGTTTGCAAAATAACTCAAAAAGTTATGGATAGATTTAACGAAATTTTCAGGGTTGGGCAGAAGCGGCCTAACTTAAAAATGATGAATTTTTGGTGGTGATCGGATGAGATTCAACATCACTGCATAAAAATTAATCTATTTTAAGTTATGCCACTTCTGGCCAATCCTAAAAAAATCATCAAAAACTGTCCATAAATTAGTTACTTTGCACACTGACAAACAAACAAACAGGCAGATAAATAAATAAACAAACCCCGGTGAAATCATAACCTCCTTGGTGGCAGGGGTAACTTTAAATAACTAGCAAAAAACTCAGAGAGCGCAGACCTCCACCGACTTTTTTCAATTTGAAGTTACTCCCGCCACCAAGGAGGTTATGTTTTCACAGGGTTTGTTTGTTTGTTTGTTTATTTGTCAGTTTGCAAAGTAACTCAAAATGTTATGGACGGTTTTTGATGAAATTTTCAGGATTGGTCAGAAGTGGCCTAACTTAAAACTGATTAATTTTTGGTGGTGCCATTGAATCGGATCTGATCACCACCAACATTTAATCAGTTTTAAGTTAGGCCACTTCTGACCAATCCTGAAAATTTCGTCAAAATCTGTCCACAACTTTTTGAGTTATTTTGCAAAACAACATACAAATAAACAAACCCCGGAGAAAACATAACCTCCTTGGTGGAGGTCTGCTCTCTCTGAGTGCTTTTCTAGTTTATTTTATTTTATTCTTGCACTAGTTTTTTTACAACAAATTTGCACAGTTTCATCTTTTGTCTATTTCTACAGGTTACACATTACATGCATTTCAGTGCACATTCTGGTTAATCTCTGCAGGTCACTGAACAGATGCAGTATTCTTGTAAACAGCTGGTGAAACAACAAATCTGCCATTATCTTTAGAGGTCAGTGTCTCTGATGGAAGTCAAAGTACAGCTGAATGTCAAACATGAAAGTGTTTCCTTGAAGCCACTGTAGAACCCAGCGACATGTTTCAGCTTTTCAGAAACTAAAAGAAGTCTCAAAAGTGTGTGTGTGTGTGTGTCAGGTATCATACTGTGGATGTGTGTCATCACAGGTATGAATACTGGAGCTGTGCGTGACATCCCAGGTGTGTGGAGGTGTGTGTTGCTGAAGGTGTTATGCATGACATCTTGAGTTCCATGTGTGTGTGTAGATGAAGTGTGTGTGTCAGTGTGACTTTGCCATTGTGTGTGTATTGCACTTGTACAAAGCTGATTTTCTCTCTTGCACAGGTAACACTGTGATCACCAGGTTTATTTTTATGTTGCACAGTCTTGAGTCTTGATCAAACTCAACCTTTCCTGTGACTTTGCTGAGTATCCACTCATGTCTCAACATCCCACTCAACTTAACTTCCTGTCAGAGGCTAATACTGTTAACACCAGCATGAACAATAATGGCATGGGCACTTGGGCAGAGGTCAGAGAGAGCTGGGATGAACTCAAGCTGATCTGGGATTTAGCCACCAGACAGACAGTAGGTTAATCCATGGGGCAATTTACAAATCAAATTATTCAGTCTAATTATATTCTGTCAGAAGGAGAAACTGTGAGCTGAGCTGAGCACCACTGTGGTCTCTGCTGACTGACCACATCAGCAGTGTTTGGATGTCCAGGAGGCCAGTGTGCTGTTTCCAGAAGGCATGAGGTCATTTCAGCAAAAGTCCAGAAACACCTTCATGATGTTCAGGTGACAAAGGTCCAGTGATGTACTGATGACAGCATGTTTCTATAATAACTTTAGCTAGTGACACACAAACTGTATTCTCTTTAAGGTGAGTCAGTGGTGTTCATTTCAACTTTTCTGCCATTAACAGAGTGTTTGTCCCATGTCACACCGGGCCTGTTTAGCAGCACCTAACGCTAGCTTTAATGGCTAATTAGCATGAGACAGGCTTGTGCAGCAGCTCCTGCCATCAGTTGACTGTCAGTGAAGACTGGAGACTGAACTGTCTGCTTCATGTGCAGGAGCCTTCAGTTAATCTACTTTACTTACCAGCATGAGACGCTGCACTCTGTTTGCAAAACAACAGGAACCCAGGAAAGAAGGACCTAAAGATTCATGACAAAATATATTTTCAATGTTGCTGTGAGTTTCCACTCCAAATTCAATTTGAAGAACTTAAATGACTTAATTAATCACCTCAGCAGAATCAAAAATGTATCTTGAGCTAATACAAATTTTGAAAACCACTTTAAACTACGCTATAGACATTTCACACAAAATATTTTCATCCACCAGGAGGGTGAACATGTCGAGGTGGAGGTGTTGGTGAAGAACTGGAACTGATAGAACTGGATCCAACCAAGCTCTCCACCAAAAGCAGCGAACGTAAAGACGCTCCAGTAAATTCAGAGAAAGCAACGTGGTTGACTGACTGAATTTGTTCAACAATTTTTTTTTCTTTTTCTCATATTTGCTGAGACTATAAAGTTGAATATTGTGCATAGAATGCTCTTAAATGTGAAATTTGCAAAAATATGTGCACAAATAAAGTACTGTGGTGCAGTTTTGGATGTTTCTGTGAAAACATCTGACATTGTTCCTTTTTCATGTAATTAGCAAGAAAGTAAAGTCACACATCACAGTTTGTTGCCTTGTGATGTTTAAAGAGCTTAAAGTTAAGACTCACTTGTTTTAACCACATCCCAGCAGAACAATGTTTATACACAGTATTCTGCAGTTATTGACTTATTTGATCTTCGGTGTGAGACGAATAATATGTTTTTCCTGTGAGGGGATATGTTCTTATTGAGAACAACTTCATTGAGTTTATTAACAAAAATACATATGTTTAACACATTTAAATATATTTGATTTGTTGCTTTTACTGAGTTATATGTATACTAAACACAACTTATCATTAATAATATATAAACCTGGTTACAGTTTTTTCTGATAGCTTAGATGCAATTTTTGAAACTTTTGGCTTTTTTTGCAAAACTCTACACACAAATCACAAAACCTTTAACCCAAATAGCAAAACACATTAGATTACTTGCAAAAGCTCGTTTTTGCACTAATTGCATAAACACTTTTTGCTAAACTGTTCACACTCTTTCAAAAACAGTATTTTTGTATCCGATGGTGCACACAAGCCATAATATCAGTAAGCACACAAAGCAGCCACTGCACACTGGCAGTAACAATGAAAAACTCATTTGGCTTTTGCTTATCCTGTGTGCAGGGCATATCGATTTCAGTACCTTATACAGTAACACACAGGGTCAACGTGTATGGATATTTATTTACACACATCAAAATACGTAAACATAAAGTGTGTTTTTCAAGTCAAGGCACAAAAAAAAACATATAATGGAGAATATCACTGAGGGAAAAAAAAAATCAGTCTTGTCTTCTTACGGGGTCTGGCCACAAAATTTCATCAACATCACATGCAATGTCTTCCATTGCTAGGCAGCGGGGATAATATCTCCTCGAGTGTCGTATCCAGGCCTGACATGATACCTGGTCAATGTCTCCCATGCCTGCTCCATTGCCTCTAGAAGGGCTATGCGCTGATGGGGGCGACGGTCATAGACCTTCCAGCCAAGAAGAGAAGAACTCTTCAATTGGATTCAGGAATGGAGAGTAAGGGGGAGGTAGACCGCAATGAAGAAGCGGGTGATCGATAAACCAGTTGCGGACCAGAACAGCGTGGTGGAAACTAACATTGTCCCATATGACGACATACCTGGTCTGCTCTGGTCTCTGAATGAGAGTGAATATTTCATGCAGGGTGTCCAGGAATGTAAGAATGTGTGCAGTGTTGTATGGGCCCAGATTTGCATGATGGTGAACAACACCGTTTTGGCTGATGGCTGCACACATGGTAATGTTTCCACCACGCTGTCCTGGGACATTGATTATGGCACGTTGTCCAATAATGTTCCTTCCCCGTCTTCTTGTTTTGCTGAGGTTAAAGCCTGCCTCATCCACAAAAATCAGCTCATGACCCATGGCATCTGCCTCTAGCTCCATCACTCTCTGGAAAAGACAAAACAAATGCATTACAGCAGGCCCATGCACAGCACACAGTATGCACTTCCAGATTCAGTACCAATGATAAGCTTACCTGCACAAATTCATACCGCAGTTGTTACACGTGTACACGTTCACTGTTTCTTTGAAATGGGACCCTATAGATCTGCTTCATCTTTATTTGGTTGTGTGCCAGTAAGCGAGATAATGCAGAGATGCTCACATTATTTATGTCCTCGAATGTTGTGTCATCCTCTAGTATGTGCTGCTGTATTTCTCGTAGCCTTATTGAGTTGTTTGCCAACACCATATTCACTATGTAGGTCTCTTGTTCAGCCGTGAATAGTCTTCTTCTGCCCCCAGCTACAGGTCGTCTAACAATTCTATAAAGTAACAATTTCAGTATTTTTACAGTAAATGTACAGTATTGTTTCTCAAAAGAATATGACACTACTGTATTACAGTATACATAATGTAAAACTTAGTATGAAGAAGATACTGTACTAACCGATTCTCATTTGAAATGTTCTTATGATGCCTGCTACAGTGTAGCGGCTCAGAGTTGGGTTGAACCCGTTGGCCAGCTTCCCTTAGGCTCATGCCATGATTGATGACATGGTCCACTATTGTAGCTCTGATGACATCAGTGATTCTATTTCTTACTTTCGTACTCCTTCCCCTTCCTCTCCTCGTTCTCCTTGTGCTTCTGCACCTCCTCGTCCTCTTCCTCTAAGCACACCTCGTTGTCCTCTTCCTCTAAGTGCTCCTCCAGCGTCCTTGCTGTCCTCCTCTCCCTCTTGCTTCTGCACCTCCTCATCCTCTTCCTCCAAATTCATTTCCTTGTCCACGTCCCACGTCCTCGTCCTCCTGCTTCTTCACCTCCACGTCCTTTTCCTCGCCTCTCCTCTTACTCTCACTCCTCTTACTCTTCTTTCTCCTTCCATTGTTCTCCACACAAAGGCTTACCTGTGGCTTATTTATAGTGCTCAGGCTGATTGCAAAGTCAAATAATTATAGATAATAGTTTTCACATGTGACAGTGTGGCCTGACAGTTGGCAAAATTGTGTAAATAATAGCCATAAATATGTATAGTTTTGACAGGAGTGTGTAGATCATCTGGAAATTGAGTGTAAAGCAGTGAGCTGTGTTTACAGTTTTGCAAAAAGAGTGCTGTGCAGTAAATTGTATTTACACATACACAAAGTGTTTGTTACGAAATTGCAAACTAAGTACAAAGCAACGTTTGTGCTTTCAGTTTTGCAAACTCGGTGAAGGGTTTTGTGATAAATATTAATAGTTTTAGAAATTGTGCTATAAGAATCAATGTAAGTGTTTAAGCCATCAGAAAAAAACTGTATTATGAATGTCAAAGAAAAAAAGATGACACCTCTACCTGCCCTCGTAGAGACACTACACACACAAACACACACACACACACACACACTCTTTAGCCTTGAACATTATGGTGCCATTCACCCACCAGGCGGCTGCAGCAGTGCAGTCATGGAGGCAAAATGTGACTCACAGCAGCAGAATGACATGATTTCAGTTATGGACCAGCAGCGATCAGTCGGGTAGCATAATGATGATGATGATGTCTGTCACCAGTTGAAGGGCTAACAGTGAGTGACACATGGCCTGACGTGATGTCCACGATGAGAGCCTCGCTCTGAAATAACCAGAATGAGAGCATAACGTTTCATTTTCAATTTCATTCTCAAGTGGACAGAAGCTGGTCGTGATAACATGACGAGTAAGTCCTACTAGTTCAGCAAGTGCTTCCAAATCCAGACAGATGTGTGTTACTTTATGCAGATGTGTTATATACATGCATCTGTCTGTTCCTATTGACTAACAGTAGGCATACCAGCATGTCTGGACTCACTCACTTTGTTCAGAGTTTAACCTTCAAGTATCAAAAGTCTCCTAAAAGTCTCACAATGGCTCTGGGCGGACCGAACATCCTTCATGTAGAAAGTTTGGTGACATCCAGAACTTCTTATCAGCAGACAGAGGTTGAGAGGCGCCAGGCCACCGGGGTCGTTCCGCTTCACAGGTAGATACAGCTGTGTATGGCCTGCATATCAATGAAACGACACGTCTTCTTGATATTATGGAGTCCAGCTGAGGTATAGACTGTGAAAATATCCGCAGATCAAAGCAAACACAAATCATCATCAGGTGAGATGATTGTTGTGTGTCATTTATATGAGGCGCTGACACCCACAATCAGGTGAGGTGAGGTCAGAAGATACGTGGAAGTCAGGTAATACGTATTTATCACTTTTAAATGATCATTATTAGATATTAAATGTAGCGTTTGTGAGATGACCACGTCATATTGTTTGTTATTCAGATTTAAGACTTTGGACATTCTTGTGTCACGTACGCTGTAATTTGAAAATAAAATATTCAAACAGTGATTTCCACTGAGAGACTTCCTGGGATGAGGACTTTAGTTCATCGACTGATCTGTAACTTTTAATGTCATATACTTTATTTACATTAAGTTCACACTCATGCCATAATAAGTGAATCTCCTTGAAGACACTGTAATGAGACTTTTTTTCTGTTTTCTCTGACTAATTGATCAATTAAAGTAACATATAAGTAAGTGATCATTAGTCACAGTCCTTTACATTCTGTTATGGGATGGCAGTATATTACCACACCATCTATGCTGTTTATCTCCTTTATTCTACTGTCCCTCCTGTTGCTTTCTCTCTTTTCTCTTTGTTCAGTGTTTTTTCTTCTTCTTATCATTTCCTGGTTGGAGATCAGAGGGAGTCATGTTCTGTAAAGACCTGTTCATTTTATTTTCATTTATTCCTTACTCTTCATCACCCCTCCTATGTCTGGATCCCTGGATGTGTCTTTAAGAGCAGGCTGAGGTGGGGCGGGGTGGATGAACTCATGTGGCCGTGGAGTTCCCTGCCCGGCCGCTAGGCGCGTCTCTGCTCCATGGAAGCTGCTGCGGAGAGGCTGAGGAGGAGGAGGAGGAGGAGGAGAGAGAGGACGCGGTTCTCATCCAAGTGCAGGCTGAATCGTGAGGAGCGGAAGATGGGGGGAAAAATCCACTCTGGTCTCTTTTTCTCCAACATTTCCGTCATTAACATGTAGACCAGTGCGTGTCCAAAGAGCCGGAGCGCAGCGGGCTTTGCTGTCCAGGGGAATATCATTCTAATCATAGTTGTGAATAAAAACATGTTGGATTAACTGCGGACTTGTTTTGGACTAAATGGGTTTCCTTAATTTGTTTCCACGCGTGTGTAAATATTGGACCGCATTTAACCTGAGTTTCTACCCTCTGGAGTGAAAAGTGCGCCAGCCTCGTTTCCAGGCTTATATCCAAGCTTGAGCGTCGGTATTTTTTAGGGGGGCTCTGTGGCTTTTGGAAGGAATGCACCTTATCCTAACGGGACGTAACGCACAGAGGAATATTGTCTGAGGTGGAAAAGGCAGCGGACGGGATCCTCCTGACGGTAAATACACATCACACTTTCATTCTCCAGCCTCCATCTGACCATAAGACCCGCTGTTGGTGCACTTTGCCAGTAGAATCAAGAAACTGCGATGCAATGAGCCCGTTTAGTTCATGGTGCCCTCGGAAGGTGGTGGTGCAGAAGGACAAGTTCAAGTGCATGTTGAGATAATGCCTTTTTCTCCACATGACCCTGTTAGTGCAGGTGCAAAGGGCTGCTGGTGGAGAGGATGTGGTGGAGAGAATGTGGTGGAGAGGATGTGGTGGAGAGGATGTGGTGGAGAGAATGTGGTGGAGAGGATGTGGTGGAGAGGATGTGGTGGAGAGGAGAGGAACTGTGGAAGCAGCAGAAAGCAGCAGCTCCTCTTCCCACTTTGGCTCTCACTTTGGCGCATGGACGCACAGAGCTGCGCGTTCTCAGCCGTGAAGATGCGCAAAATCGAGAGGTTGAAAAACATGTCTTTGGCTGGAATGGCTGCTGTGGTTAAAGTGTCTGCTCAGTAGGATCCTCTGTGAATGAGAGGAAACTCGGCTTGGATTCATCTGGACACTGACTGAGAAAATGAAAATGAAAATGTGTTCATGCTGGAATTCGATGTTTTGACATCAACACACTGATTCCTTCTAGTTAATGAAATGAACGTGAATCTCATCTCGGGGGGTGCGTGTGCGCGCGCATGGTGAATGGAGTCTCTCTCTCCAGGAGGAGGAGGAGGAAAGTTGCGCCCGTCGGCCGCTGCGGGGGCACCATCACCACATAAAACTGGATGAATGCGGTATTTGTGTGTGTGCACGCGCTCCAATGACTTGTCTCAGTCACCAGCTCAAAAATGAGGTCGAACCAGTTTCTGGATGCTGGATGTTGAACCTTCACCTCTCTACCCATAGGGGTCCATAGGTCTACAGGGACAGGCTTTGATGGTAGTCATGGCTACACATATGTAGTAATAACCAAAAAACTAAAACTGGCCTGCAGATGATCCTGATCAGGCCTGAGAGACCAAGCATATTTTGTTAGCTACATGTTCGTTAGGTAGCTGGAAATATTATGTTCATATGTGACAAAGTGCTTGTCAGGATTCTACCTGATCTGCCTGTGACCTCTGAAGAAGAGCCCCTCAGTCTGGTTCCTCATGAAGACCAGTCTGAGGTCTCAGGGTTCACACCTCTCCATCCAGAAGGAGCTGCAGCTCAGCCTCGAGGAGAGCATCGTCCACTGCTTTTCCTGCTCTCCTCCTCCTTAGGAGGGAGCTAGTTTCTAAATTATAGATTCCTTATTGACTCATGTCCCTGTTGTTTGAAGAACTGTTTTAGTGCAGTGGTGCATATATATTGTAATTATAATTATTATTATTATTATGTAGCACCATGGAATTAGTAATCCTCTCCTGGTTTCAAAGGCCCGGGCAGGTTTTTTGTGTTTTGGAATGAAACTGAAGATAGATGCATTTTAACAGGCCTCAGTCACTCTGTGACCATTTTATTTATGACAATATGTCCTACCAGTGTGTCCCTGTTCAAAGGACATGTCCTACAGAGACAAAGTCTTCAGAGGGTTGGACTAGTGTCTCCATTAGGAATTCAAGCGTCAGCATCTAAACTCAGGAGTTCTTCAGTTTGGGAAGAAACATGAGTTTAGTGTGAAGAGGTGGCCTCTGAATGCTGTAATCAATGACTCATTTTATTATAAAGACTACCCACAGACAGCATGTCAGCTTCATGGTAAATGCATGCACGATGCATGTGTGACAGGATCATGTGACATTTACAGACTGGACGAGTTCATATTGAGGAAGTGGAAACATCATGAATGCTGCATATTTATTTTACCCTTAAAGTCTGACTGGATCCACTGAGGAGGACAGGCCTCCTGTTAACCAGTAGTTAGGAGTTAGGAGGCTAAACTTCCTTAAACTGCCAAATCAGGAAACATGTAGGTCTCATGGGATCATAGGAGTCTTATTTTGTTAAACATTTTGTTAAACAGCTTGTTACAAAGGATGTGTTGAGTAGCAGTGTCTATGCTCAGCCTAATAAGAGCAGCTGAAGCATGCTGGCAGTGTTTTAAAGGTAAAGTACAGATTGTGTTTTATTGAATAAATGGTGTGGAAACACTGCTGAATATACCATATTTGTTAAGATCTAATTACACTGGGATCATGGTAACAAGGAAACAATTACAATATTTTAAATATGCATCTGTCTTTACTGAGACAGCAGAAAATAAATTAGGTATTGACAGGGATACAGAGAGGGCACCAGAGCTTCAACCCAGCTAATCTATACTTTCTTTCACTTTGTTTCCTCTGAAAACGTCTTTGCACATATTGTTAACATTAAGCTATACTATAGTTTAACTTTGACTGAGACAGTCACCTAAGAACTCTAACCTCCATGTGAAGGATGATACTGTTAGGAAATGACTGAAACCAGCTGAACACATGGAAAATACTCAGCTGACAAACAGTATCGATGCTGTTCTAAACTGAAAAGTGAAACATCCATTTTTATGAAATTTTGAGGCAAACAGGCTGATTATCACCGACTGTTTGGTGATATTTATCTATTTATTATATTATCGAGACGTGCAGCGTCAGGAGTCCAGACCAGGTCTCCATGGTGGGAGGACTTCATCTGCTGCCCTCAGGACCACACAGAGTCTGAGTGGAGTCCTGCTTGTTGAGCTTCCTATCAGCTGCTCAGTGTGTAGCATGCTAACATCAGATAAGGCCAAGCAGTCCAGGCTGGGAATGGGATGAAGGTGTCTGTCTCTTGAACTGCCTCACTGTCTGACATCTAATACAGATGCTAGAGCTGTAGCTCAGCGCTGTATGGCACATTGTTCTAATCATAAAGCTATAATGAACCTCTAATGAATTCATTGTGAGAGTGTATCAGGTGTCAAACAGATGGACTGATGCTCTCACGTGTCTCTGAAGTGGTCTGTAGGTTGATACCAGTGACAAACATTTTTTCACATCTGTTGAATGATAAAAATGATCAAATACATCATATGAACACTTGAGCTCATTGGATCCACAAGTCTCAGCTTTCTAGTCCACCAATTTCAAGACGGTTTGGCTGTCATGCAGAAATATTTCAAAACACCAAAGGGAATATAATCTTTTTAAAGCCAACACCATGGTTTCACCTAAAACAACATGTGATCAAACATAAAGTGGACATTTTCATTCACAGAGTATTTTGAGGCCAGTGAACATGGCCCTGATAGCTTTACTTGGAATTGTTAAAGTTATTCTTGTTATTATTATTGTTCAAAATAATAGTAATAATAATGATGATACATTCTATTTATCAAGTGTGTTTCATATGATACTGGTATCTTCACTACACATCTGAAACTTCTGAAAGACTTGACAGTGTTGGTAGTTATATTATTGAAAGCCAGTAAATGTATTTTATAAAGTGTTGTAGTCAGATCAAAACTAATAGAAACTGTGACACTAAAACAAAATTGTTGTTCTGTCTTAGTCAGAGGTTAGTCAGACGACAGATTAATTGGATGATTCAAAATAATCAACATCAACCAGATCATCAATCTGCACTTAACATCAGTTTGACAGCAAAAACACAAACAATTTTGTTATGTAACTATAAATAAATTCAGGCATCAGGGGTTGAATGGTGATTATTATTTTCATAAAACAGTGCGGCCATTAAACGGTGTCATAGCACTATTTTTCCAGTAGATGGAGCACCATCTGGCACAAGTAGTCCAATTATAAAAACTTGGTTCGACTACAGTCCAGCTAAGATGTATGTATATATATATATATATATATGCCTTTTAAAACTTCAATATTAGCCAGACTCAGGCAATAAGTTGAATTTCTCTCAGTGTTTGTAAGGTACTGACTCTTAGTTTCAGTCTCTCAGGTGTGAAGGAACCTTTACTCAGTGCACCCATGAAAAGTTAGAATGAATATTGTTCCTGTGGTTTATTCTCCTTCAGTAACGTCATGAGGTCATGTCACTCTTCGTTTGACTCCGTGAGCAGAGTTAACATCCTGACCATTATATTCAAGAAGAAAAAAGATGGTAAAGAATGATGGAGCAGAGAAATGTGATTTAACATTTAAGAGCATCAGAGGGCTGCTGAGATTTATTTCATAACTCATTTTATGTTTATATGATTATTTATTACTATTTCAGAGATTTACTGCATTTTTTGATGTTCACTACTTTCTTCTTGAAAGTTGTAAAGTTAAAGTTATGCCTTCAGTTTATTAAGTGCTGAAGGGCTGAAAAAACACTTTGTCATAACAGGTTATTATATTGGTCAGACCCTAGTTTTATGGTCATATAGAATTGTTATTGACCGATAAATTTGTGGTGTTGTGACATCCCTGCACTCATCAGTGGCACATTGTTAGTGTCCAGTCTTATTCAGCTCAGACAATCAAGCTAGCACAGTAAAAATAAAAGTGTGATTTTCTGAAACTGAATGAGTAGAGGTATTATGCGTGGGGCCGGATGATTCTGGTAGTGACGGTCCAAGAGCATTTTAAGGTGTGATTGTCCATTTCCAAAACAAAAGGGGAGCAGTGACCTGTTGGACTGTAGTGTAGTTTGCTTATGATTCGCTTATTGTCACCTGGCTCTGCTTATCAGGCTGTGGAAGCATCAGGCTGTCAGGCATGATGAAAGAGATGAATCACCTGCTGCTGTTACAGGAATGTAATGTAATCACTGTGATGTGTGTTAAATAACATAATGAGAGTATCTAGAGTATGAAAGAGTGACTGAAGGACCTTTATTAGCAGAGAGAGAGAGAGTGCTGATGTGAACTGAGCGACCATGTTTCTATCCAGCTTGTACGGCGATCTGACACACCTTTTTATTGATCATGGCAGCGATCTGGAAAGATCACGAGGTCCACGAGCTGCTCAGCATCCACAGAGAAGAAGAGGGAGGAAGAAAAACAGGCAGCAGCTCTCAGCAGTGTGAAAGAGTCCTAAAGCTGAACCAAGGAGGGTCGATCCGGCTTAGAAAATCCTGCATCGACCCACTAATTTCAGTGTGAAAGCAGTATAATATGCAAGAAGATAATGCCTCCTCCCTCACATTAGTGTCTTTTGTCCGTCTCTGAGGAGATCCTTTTCATACATCTGTGTCAGCTGAAAGCTCACCTGAGGACCACAGGGCTGAAGAGAGTGTGTGTGTGTGTGTGTGTGTGCTCAGCTTCTATGAGACAAAGATGTCCAGTCTCCTCTTTTCCTTTATGACGGTGATGTCAGGTTTTATTCTGGAAGTTTCTGTGTGACTCAGCAGATTTTATTTCTGGTGTGTTTATTTAGTCAAACCATGATCTCTATTTCTGAGCTTTTTAAGACACATGGCACCAAAAACTCCATCTCTCCCTGTTTTGTTTTAAAGTCTTTACTTTAGAGTCATGATGTTAAATCTAATCACTTTTAAAGTCTGCTGGGCATTCAAAGGGGATACATTAAATCCAAACTTAAAAAACCTGAGACGCAGTTTAAAATTCACACCTTTAAGCCAAAACTTAAAGTATAAAAAGTCCTGAAATCAAAATAGATTGTGGGTTAGTCACAGTCTGACCATGGCCTGTGGTATTAAAGCACAGGGAGGCTTATTTTCAGACATGTAGCTCTAACTAACCAGCAAATTACATCTTTGAAGCAGACTTGAACTCTCATGGAGGTTAACAGAGGGGGGTAGGTGTAAAGGTGTGGTCCAACCTGCCCAGGTTGGAGTGTATCTGTTTTAATCTAGTGTGTGTGAGAGCTTTCCGGAAGCAGCTCAGTGTTAGCCTGGGCCTCTGTCCTCAAGGCATCCATCGATGAGGCTGAGCCAGTGTGGCGGCGAGGAAAGCCGCTTTCACGCCAACCCACCACTTCCCCATTGACCCTCCTGGCAACCAGGAACAAGCTGCCTGCCAGGTGAACCAAACGGGAAAGCTCGGCTCTTCCACCACCCACACAGATAACCCGGTCGCTTTCCACTTTATCCGTGCTACACTACTCACGGCAGCAGCCTGCTTAGTATGGACGCCTACTGACAAGACTGTGACTGAGAGAAAATATCCACACATCCACTCTGCTCGGTCATGATGATGGACCTGAACAGAGAGTAGTAATGCACTGATCCTTCATGTGAGCTTATTCTGCTACCAGCTGTGTGTGTCCAGTCTAAAGCCTCACAGTGGCTTATTTCAGCTCGTTTTGCAGATTTTTGCATTTTGTTTTTATGACTAAACTTTACATTTTATAGTGTGAGCTGGCTGCTTCAACATTTCATTACATTTTCTCACCTGTGTCCAAATACTTTGACAAAAATACTGTTTAATAAAGAATAAAGTGATAACAATCACAATATTTTGAAGGAGAAAAAACACCGGCTGTAACTTTCCTCCTATAGTAATAATAATAACGTGTGTTTCTTCATCGGTTAGCTGACTCATAATGTTTCCAACTACAGTTTGTCTGTACTCAGGAAGGGTGAGGGTTAAGAGAAAGACAGAAGGACTGAGGAGGAGGAGGAGGAGGAGGAGGAGGATGAGGAGGAGAGGTGAGCTGTCACATCATCTCAATACTCATAAAGCCTTCTGCTGCCTGGGCAGCATGTGTGTCTGTTTGTGAAGCTCTCTGGAGTTTAACTAGTTAGAGCCGAGGGCGCCCAGCAAAGTGATCCACACTGACAGGACCGAGCATGGACAGGCAGCGATCTACGCTTATCAGTCTGAACATTATTATTATCCATCCATTTTCTACTGCTTATCCTCATAGGGTCACAGGGGGCCTTGAACCACTGCACCATTATTAATAATTATTATTAATTATTTTTATCTATTATTATTATTTTTGGGTCCTTTGATAGTTTGACAGACTGTAGAAACAGAAACAGGATGTTGAGAAGTGAACACATGGGGTCGGACTTGGGAGCCCAGGCGCTAACAGCATCATGCACACTGAGCAGATTATTGGAGCCTGGTAAACTTCCCTTTATGGACACACAGAGGTAATCGTACAGCTGTGATGTGAAAGTATTTATAGTGGTCTTTGTCAGTGATGTTCATCCTCCTCTCCCCTTCCCTCCCTCTGGTTCCTCCACACCAGAGAGGCTGAAGCTGGACCTGCAAGCTAAGCACATCCCTCAAATAGTCACAAGCACCTCTTGGATAAATCCCTTCCACTAGCCCAGTGTGTGTGTGTGTGTGTGTGTGTGTGTGTGTGTGTGTGTGCGTGCGTGCATCACAGAGGTGAGATGAGATGCTTAAAGTAGGACAGACAAAGGATGGAGGGATGGATAAAATGCTGTGATGTGAGGATTTATCACACGACGGTGGTGAGTGGAGAGATGGATGGATGGATGATGGGAAATAGAAGGAGGATATGGATGAGACTGACTAAAGCGCCGGCTGATGGAGTGTTTAGCTGGGTGACTGACTAAGCCATAAGTCTCCTGTGAGCCCTGTGCTCGCTCACTCGCTCTCTCTGTGTCTTTAAAATAACACTATGTTCTGTGTGGTGACAAGCCAGGATGAAATGATTGGCCTTTAGTTTCCTCCCCACTGCCCTCTCAGATAATCACTACACCTAGCGGCTGCCTCCACATGCTGACTCTACTTTATTAAAGCATTACGTTGTTCTGGTTAAGTGTCACTGCTTTGACCTGGACGGCTCTGAAAACTGCAACTTCTCTGTGCCATGAATGAATGTTTGTGGTACCTATCTGCTGTAGGTATAGAAATGTAGCCTATGTATATATAAAAAAGAATATTTAGCTGAAGGGTGTTAGCAAACAGTTTCCTTTTAAACATCCAGCAGACAGAGCTACATTAGCATTCATTTTGTGATGTCATGTTTGTTTCCACCTAACGTTTGTCCTATATTCACTCTCTTTTTAACGTTGGTTTCAAATCAAATTGGTGACTTTAGTAGTTAAATGCTCCATAATGTTCACCAGCCTGTCGTTTGGTGTTGGGCAGGTAACAGACTGCAGCTCCATCAGAGCTTCATTGGTTAAAAATGCTGCCGTAGACCAACCAGATATAGGTGATAATAGACCTGTCCACCAGAGGACAGAGAGCCAGTGTCTCGTTTTGCCTCAGTGAATATCACACAGCTGTAATAAGGTGCACTACCAGCAGGGGCTGACAAAGTTACAGACTTAGACTGAGGCAATAAAAATGCATTGTTAAGGCAAAAGGTCGCTAATGTCACAAAAAACAACTGAATGATGATCTGGATCATCACTCTCCAGGTTGAAAGGCCAGTGTCTGCTGGACCACAGAGGCCTCTCTCACTTTATTTTACGAACTAACTAACCGTCACTTGATAAAACTGCACCTGCAGGCTTATTCACGCCTCAGCAAGGGAGAGCGTGACGCTGACAGGAGGGTCTGTTAGACTTTTTGAGACAGGGCTGAATGAACAGCTAGAAACCAGGTTACACTTCATATTCATCTGATTCACCTGAGCACAGAAGTTTGTTCTTGACCTGGTGAATCATTGAAATAAATCTGTCTTAGTAAAGGCCGACAGACACATACAGTCATGGAAAAAATTATTAGACCACCCTTGTTTTCTTCAATTTCTTGTTAATTTTAATGCCTGGCTCAACTAAAGGTACATTTGTTTGGACAATTATAATGATAACAACAAAAATAGCTCATGAGAGTTTAATTTAAGAACTAAGGATTATTCATTTTCCATGGTTTTCTTGATAATAACCAAAATTACTTAAAATCTTACATCAATAGCTATGGCATTGTACCGCCAAAAACACTACTTTTAAGCATTCCATGTTTTCTTTTCTGTTTGCTTTAAACACATGATACACACAAGAGTTAATACTTGATTGCATAACCATTGTTTTTGATGACTGCAGCCATGCGTCTTGGCATGCTCTCCACCAGCTTCTGACATTGTTCTGCTGTCACAGCAGCCCATTCCTGTTGGACAAATTCAAACAAATTTTCTTTGTTTTTGGGCTTGTGGTTCTCCATTTTGAGTTTGATGATTTTCCACAGGTTTTCAATTGGATTAAGATCTGGTGATTGAGCAGGCCAAGGCATGGTGCGAATGTTGTGGTTCTCCATCCAGGCTTTAACTGACCTTGCCGTGTGGCAAGGGGCATTGTCTTGTTGGAAAATCCAGTCATTCGAGGCAGGAAAGAGTTTTCCAGCTGATGGAAGAAGACTGTTTTCAAGGGTAGTCCTGTACTTGACCTGGTTCATTCGGCCTTCACACAATTGCATTTGCCCTGTTCCACTCAGACTGAAACAACCCCAGATCATGACTGATCCACCCCATGTTTTACTGTAGGGGCAAGACAGTCTGGGTTGTAAGCTTCTCCAGGCTTCCTCCTAACCAGTAAGTTGGCTGGAGTGGGCATCAATTCAACATTGGATTCATCACTGAAGAGAACCTTAGCCCAATCATCAACAGTCCAATCCTTGTGGTCTCGAGCAAAGAGTAACCGGGCCTTCCTCTGCCTTTCATTGATGAAGGGCTTCTAGCGTGCTCTGTGTGACTTCAAACCAGCTTCAACAAGTCGGTTTCGAACTGTCCTTGCCGAGCAAGTCACATTTCTCGACAGTGCCCACTCATTTTTAAGGTCCCTGGAGGTCTGACGACGATTCCTGACACAGGAACGGATGAGTGCACGGTCATCTCGTGGGGTAGAAAGATGTTTCCTGCCACGGCCAGGTAGCAATTTGGTAGTGCCATGTTCAGCTTGTTTTTTTGTTTGTAATGAACGGCTGTCTTGGAGATCTTCAGTTTTTTCGCTACCTGTCTCTCACTCATGCCAATTTCCAGCAGTGCCAAGATGGCTGCCTTTGTTGCTTCACATAATTCTTTTGTTTTAGGCATTATGTGAGAGCTGACAACTTCTGAGTTGTGCTACGGCTTGAATGTAAGCAGGAAACCACTCTAGGCCTTTGCATGTGCAGTGCTGCTTGTGACATGAAATGGCCTCTTATATACCCTGGGAATCAATTAAGCTTAAGAATGTCAAATAGGACATAAAGTATTATGTGACCAGCTGCATTTTTTGTTGTGTTCATTGTATTATATGTTTAGTGGTACCAGATATTAGAATGAACAAGAAATTGAAGAAAACAAGGGTGGTCTAATAATTTTTTCCATGACTGTATATACTATGTTATAATAGTATTTATTAGTGCAGCTTTAAGAAACTGGTAACTATTAAAAAGGAGTGATGTCATCTGTGTGGATGCTGTGGTGTTAAACCTCATGAACTAACTTCATAGAGATGGAGCAAGACTTTATTATGAACCTTTTGAAACATTTTCTTACATTTTACCATATATACATGTGTGCTACATGCTGTAGTATTGTAAAAATGCTTTGTATATGCAATGAAGTCAACAGAAAAAGTTTTCTCCTTCAAATTTATTATCAGATTTATTCAAGCTCCACAAATTAGAAAAAGAATCAAGTTAGGCTATGATGTTCCTCTGCCCAACACAGAGCCTCTGCACATTATGGACCATGAAGGAACCTCTCTTAGTGCTATTTAGCCAAGCAGGGTTGTGCTGCCCACTGGCTAACGGCTAACAGCTACCAGCAAACAGCTAAAAGCTAATGTTAAACGGGCCCTATGTAATTTTTTTCTCCCATCTGGTGGTTAAATTTGCATGTATTGCAACATGGTTGTAACTACGGTAAGCGGAATGGGTCAACTCCCGGGTGGCCACTATCACCGTGAATCCCCGGTGCGGAGCTCCGGTCATTTTATGGCCCTTTTATGCATTGTTGGCGATGAGGATTCTGTGGTCTTGTATTATGACCAAAAGTGTAGTGCAGGTTTCAGTTTAGTGCCGGGTTAGTAAAACCTGCATCTCCACCTTGCTTCTCTGTGAAAAGTGAATCGCAAAATGCGGAAATGCATTTTGTCCTATGGGTACAGGCAGGTAGTGCTTTATGTCCCTCTCTGCAGTCCGTAGTTTTTGATAGACTGGAAAAACATGGAAGCCTCTGTATGAGTGACCCCTCCATCCATCCATCTTCTCCCTCTTATCCTCTCATAGGATCAGGGGGGTGGAGTCTATCCCAGCTGTCTTAGGGTGAAAGACAGGGTACACCCTGGACAAGTGTCCAGTTCATCACAGGACACATAGAGACAGACAACCACTCACACTCACATTCACACCCACGGTCAATTTAAATTAACCAGTTAACCTAATCCCCATGCATGTTTTTGGATGGTGGGAGGAAGCCGGAGTACCAGAGAGAACCCACACAGACATGAGGAGAACATGCAAACTCCACACAGAAAGGCCCCGGGCCGGGAATCGAACCCGATACCTTCTTGCTGTGAGGCGACAGTCGTATGAGTGACCCGCTCTATGTCAAGACAGATAACTGATTCTTCACCCAGGAGGATAAGTCAGATGTTATTTTACACCAACGAGGATCTATTTATGAATGAAGACGATGATTTGAGGTAATACAATACTTAAAAAAAATGACTTAGTGTCCCTTTAAAACTAAGAACTCACATTTGTCATGACATGTTAGTGGACTTCAGGTTTTGATTTCACATTTCATCATATTTGTCTCGTCTTGTTTTTTCGTCTTCATTTTTCTTGACTAAGAAGCTTTAAGTTCATCAACATCCAATAGGATCTATATAATATTCACTATACATACACACTTACATGTCACTTCAATAGCTGTCATTGAGCGTCAGTAAAGTGGCTGCAGGCTGATCTGAGATCATTAAAGCAGCAACTCAGACTGAGCTGATCCAGCAGGGATTCATTCCAGCCAGGAGGTGAAAAAGGGATGAGGGAGAGGTAAAGAAAGGCAGGGTGAAGGAGAAGATGAGAAAGACAGAAGGTAAGGACGAGTGGATGAGAAGAGCAGAGAAATGAAATGAAAGTGCAAATGAAAGACAAAAAGGACAGAAGATGATGAACTAAAACAAAATGAGAGAACAGTCGATAGAGGAGAACAGTAAATGAGAAGGGAGAAGATGCAGGGTGGATGATGTGATTAAAGGTGTAGAAAACAGGGAGAGGAGAGGAGGAGGTGGAGAGCAGGAGCTGAGAGGGAGCAAAGAGATAAGATGAAAACTTTATTGATCCCTGCAGGGATGAGTAAAAAAAATACAGATATGAGGTTCATAAAGTCCAAAAGCTGCACATGGTGAGCAGAAATGACGACATACCAACAACTGATGGTCACTATAATATATAAACATAATAATAATCATTCAGAACACAGTGTATTCACATGAGAAGGAGAGGAAGAAATGATGCTGAGGGAAGGAGAAGAAGACGTGCAGAGAAATGAAGAGGTGTGAGTGAGGACAGACAGGAAGTGGAATGAAGACATGAGGTGAAGATTGAAGAGGGATTTTCCAGTTGGTTACCCAGCAGGCACCACGTGTGAAATTTCCTCTGAACACCCGGTGGCGTTCAGTCACCAGTCCAGTAAAGCAACAAGGAAATTAACAGCAAAGTAGAGAGGGAGGGATGGAGAGAACGAAAGAAAGAGAGAAGGTAGACAGAGAGAAAACAGACAGTTCTTCATGAACGCTGTTTAAGCAGTGAGCTAACAGGTGATCTAACAGGTGATCTAACAGGTCAGCTAACAGGTGATCTAACAGGTCAGCTAACAGGTGAGCTAACAGGTGAGCTAACAGGTGATCTAACAGGTGAGCTAACAGGTGATCTAACAGGTCATCTTCCGTTTGATCTAACAGGTCAGCTAACAGGTGAGCTAACAGGTGAGCTAACAGGTGATCTAACAGGTCATCTGCCAGGTGATCTAACAGGTGAGCTAACAGGTGATCTAACAGGTCATCTGCCAGGTGAGCTAAAAGGTGATCTAACAGGTGAGCTAACAGGTGATCTAACAGGTGAGCTAACAGGTGATCTAACAGGTCATCTGCCATTTGCTCTAACAGGTCAGCTAACAGGTGAGCTAACAGGTGAGCTAACAGGTGATCTAACAGGTCATCTGCCAGGTGATCTAACAGGTCAGCTAACAGGTGATCTAACAGGTCAGCTAACAGGTGATCTAACAGGACAGCTAACAGGTGAGCTAACAGGTCATCTGCCATTTGATCTAACCGGTCAGCTAACAGGTGATCTAACAGGTCAGCTAACAGGTGATCTAACATGTCAGCTAACAGATGAGCTAACAGGTGATCTAGGTGAGCTAACAGGTGATCTAACAGGTCATCTGCCAGGTGATCTAACAGGTGATCTAACAGGTCAGCTAACAGGTGATCTAACAGGTGAGCTAACAGGTGAGCTAACAGGTCAGCTAACAGGTGATCTAACAGGTCAGCTAACAGGTGAGCTAACAGGTCATCTGCCAGGTGATCTAACCGGTCAGCTAACAGGTGATCTAACCGGTCAGCTAACAGGTGAGCTAATAGGTCAGCTAACAGGTGATCTAACAGGTCATCTGCCAGGTGAGCTAGCAGGTCAGCTAACAGGTGATCTAACATGTCAGCTAACAGGTGAGCTAACAGGTGATCTAACAGGTCAGCTAACAGACAAACAATACTCATCCAAAAAGGTGGGTCTTTTTATTTTTTCATACTCAGATCAACTTGTTTCATTTGATTCTTAGGTTAAGTCTCGTATTTCTGATACCGGCGTTGTAGTTTGTGTTTTTCTGCCTTGTTTCCAACAACTCATGCTTGTTTCTTTTAATTATCAAAACTGGAGGAGCTGCTGTTATTCTGTGTAATTCCAACTTCAAGTGTTAAGGTGCATTTTATGACCTATAATTTCATTGGAAACACTGTGGGGTAGAGGGTTATTTTGCATAATTTAGCCTGCTTAGACTTCATTAAATGAGCTGGAGGTATTTGATCTAATTCTCAGTTTTTTTCTGATCAGCTAACAGATCTGCTGAAGACTCCAACACTACATTTATCACTCAACAAGCCTCTGTGCCATCGAGCTGCACTGATTTATTACATATACATTTATAAAAATATATGTGTATATATTTTATTTTTTATGTATATATATTTCTTTCATTACCACCCAGATGTGACACTTTGATCAGCACACATCACCTGAAATCTGGTCTTCTTAGTTCGGATTTGGCCACATTCACATATTTTCACCAGTTTTCTTTCTTTTGACTCAGAGGTTACCATGATGTCTTGAGTTAAAATAGACCTTTATTTTTCTTCCACAGCTTTATAGATGTTAAAACACAGTTTTATTGTTGTTGTTGTTATTGTTGTGGAGCTCGGCTAATGAAACATTTAAAATTAAGAATATATATAAAATAATTGAGCTGCTGCACTAAAGAAATGTGATGACATCACAGGGTGATTGTTAAAATCAGAAAGTCAAAAAAAGATTCAGGTTTGAGCTCCTATGAGCTTCTAAATGAGCCGCGTTCGATTCAAGGCCTGTGTATGCTCCTCTCAGCGGTTCACCTGATGACAAAGAGCTGCATGCCATTTCTTCCTGTGTAGCCTCGCTGTAAAAACACTTGCAGCCTCTTTTATGGACTCATTAACAAAACCACAGAACAATGAATGAAAACAGCTTCCTCTTCAGCTCCTCTCTTGTTGCCTGTCTGCTATTATTCCTCAGTGCTGGCTCGGTGTTTTCCATTTGTTTGTGTACATATCATTTTTTTGTGTGGTGTTGTCGATAATTTGTTCAGAATTATGGCTGTTGAGAAGATGGACGACATCGACACTTCACGTCACAGTTGCTCCTCAGGGTGTTTTCACTGGAGAGGCTCAGCGACCGAGATCACGTCAGATAATCCGGATTTCTCTTCTTGTTTCTGAACTGGCAGATGGAACTCAACTCTTAGAAGACAGAGACCATGATGTTCTGTGTCATAGAAGAGGGAATCTACCAAGAAACAAAAAACAATATCTATGGTTACCCTTTTTTTAGTAGCAAGCAAGGTGCATGGTCAGAAATGTCTTGTTTGTTATGGGTTAGGAAGTTATTTAATGTACGTCTACATATGTGACTTTATTGTATTTTACCAGATTAGATGTAATCCTGTTTAGAGGCACAAAGTGCTCCAGCGTATGTGGGAAGAAATAGTTTAAAGCCGTCTTTCCCCAGAGGAAGCTGTGTGAAGTGAAGCGCTGTCCTCAAGTGATGTCACTTGAGTCACTGGTGACAGAGGTGGCAGTTTGGAAACTGAAAAAACAAAAAAACCCACATCTGCAGGATATAGAGTTGAATTAACTGATATTATTAATAAATATCAGTATTATGATATTGATATTTGCATGTAAAATGTGGATTCAAGTATTGATTATTTCTTTATAACATTCAATATTACTACTTGCTGAATAAGCAGCATTCAGTGTGAAAAAGAAATAGAAATATGTTCATTTTAATAAAATTCAGAGAAACATTTTCACACAGTTACAGGAGATTTCCGTTAGTCCTGTGTGAACGCATCACTACTTTTTTACTGCTGAGTTCCAGTTTGTGGGTTTGAGACTGCTGTAATTTTCCATCCAGAACAGAGAGAACGTGGCTATCTTCCATGGTTTCCTCATTTGACATGATCCAAAGGGACCATTTAGCATGCCTCAGTTTGCTAAAAGTAAAAGAGGTTTAGTAGGCAATTCTTCTGTGTCCCTGAACAAATAACAAAAACTGCTGACTTTTAAAGGCGGCCGACGAAGCAGTTTATCCTCTGGCATCAACATGGCAGCGAACGTGACTGCACACAATGAATATGGATTATAGAGCACTCATATACACAATCAAAGGGATACTATACTTGTTGCCTAAAGCTGTGAGGGTTGTGTATAAATTGTACAATATTGTACTGTATTGTGATCAAAGTGGACGGCATCGCATGAACTTAAGTCTTCTTTGTTTGTTGGGCTTTGTTTGAAATGTGTTTGTGTTGAAGAAAGATTTTTTTCTGACTAAACACCATGTGGAGCTGATCTGGATGCTGCTTTAAACAGTTCTGTATCACTCCCAGCTGTTCCCTCTTTCCTGGTAGCATCTCTGACGCAGACGTAATCGAGCAGAAGATTCAGCCAAACTGGGATCACTCCAGCCTGACTGAGCCAGATATGGATGATTTATTATCAAGTTGAGTCCATTATGAAGCTGCTGCTAATCAAGTTGATGTAGTTAACATCTCAGTGTTTGTGTCTCACCACAACAGTTCATGTCATTATCAATTAAAGCTTTAAGACCCTGATAGGTTGATTTACAAAGATAAGTCATGGAGAACAGGAGAGTGAAATGTACCTGGCTCTGAGACACAACACTGATCACCTTGTTACCTGACAGATAAATCACTGAAGTGGACTCCTCTGGCTGCCCTGTTAGCTTTTCCTTTGTTTTCTAAAACCCTGAAACCTGCAAAGTAATAGGTTTTCTCTCTACAATTTGATTGAAATAACAATAACAATTTTAACAGTTTATTTATTTATCATTATTTTATAAAAGTAAGAATATGAAAACAAATAAACACTTCAACACATAGCATGCCCTGAATCCTTTTTTTTCACTGACGGCATCGTTGGCGTTCACTTCCTGCAGAAGTACTTCCACTTTCCACAGTACAAACAGAATGAGCAGTAGTGGTATTATTTGTAATAATTTGTTTTGGTCCTTATTGACACTTTTTCAAGTGGTTTATACATGAGGCTAGACGATCACCAAGTCTGGAATCACACAAGGGCAGGAAGTGAACAGAGAGGAGAGATAAGTACAAAATAAAACAGGAAGTGAGATTTAAAACAGAGTGAGGTCAGATCAGTGTTAAACACTGCGGTAAGGCGATACCTAATCAATATATTAGTATTTATTTATTCCCATGAAAGAACACAGAAAGTGTCTATATGGCTCTTCAACATTATTGTTAGTACAGCAATTTCAGACAGTAGCTGGCGTTACCATGGTTTTCTGAGCTTTTTCTCTCTCAACGGGACATTCAAGATTTTTTCTCCTAAATTTAATCCCAGAAAATAGCTGAGATTTGTGTTTGTATGTTTTAATGTGCCCTGGTTGTTCATAATGTACCATCACAGATAGCAGTGAGCATCACGACAGTTCAAATGAACGTTGCATGAAGCCTCGCTGCATTTGGTATTTGGTCTCTCTGTCTGTAGCTCAGTGTTTCACTGTACAGTCTGATGGTGCTCCTCATTAAAAAGCACCAGCACTGCCCAGACTCAGAACAGAAATAGCACACATGATCATCACTGGTGGATTTAGGTCTTTGCTCACAAATAGACCAGCAGGAATACACAGGAATGCAGTGCAGTGGGTGGCAACGCTGCAGCTTTAGTTTACAGAGCAGACATGGTCATTCACTCTGAGAAATGTCTCTTCCGAATCTGAACAGAATTCCCCCACTGGAAGCTTCTTTAGATTTCTTAGACCCTGTTCACACCTGGCATTAACATGAATCTCCGTGTTCTACATGGAAATAAACACACACAACAGCCAAATGCCTGAAATAATAATAGGAACGAAGCAGAACACTACAGGTTGAGTCTCTTCCTCGGTTTGTTCAGGTGCACCGAAGTGGCTGTTATGACCAAAAAGCTGATGTCATAGATGAAGCCGGCTTGTGGTAAGAGCTGCTTTGGAATGATTTCAGGATGAAAGACTGAATATTCTGTTGCATTAAAAGCAGCCTGCAGTAACAGGACAGACTGTAGGAAGGACGCTCAGCAGGTCAACCCACCAGTTAGATTCATCTCAGACAAATAAATTAAACTACTTTCTCCTCTTCTTATCATGGTTCTTTAATTACCTCCAGTTTGCTTGTGATGCATGTTGAATTATCCATGATCAAACAAACACACTGTGATAGCTTCCTGTGTGCAGATCTCTCTCTCTCACACACACACACACACACACACACACAGCAGTGTGATCTCTATCTCCTGTCTACTTTCTCCTTTTCTTCTCATTATGATTTCCCTGCTGCTGATGTTGCAAATGTCTGTTTCATTCTCTGCTGCCAATCACCTCCAGTCCAAGATGTGTGTGTATGTGTTTGTATCTCCATGTACACGTGTGATCATCATGTATCATGTATGTGTGTGTGTGTGTGTGTGTGTGGTTAAATAGGATTTCCTCATACTATGAAATCTGAAGGTGAGCTCATTCAGCTGGAACATTGACTAGCTGTGTCAAAAAAATACACAAACACATCCTGGGTATGAAAGGCCACACCACCTCTTACTCTGGCACTGAGCAGTGCCATTTAAAACCTCCTCACAATGTCCGCCTTTCATTCTGCACTTTACACTGTAAGTCTTATTGCTGCTGGCAGTATGCATCCAGGTCTGTGGCTCTCTCTCGGATCATGGAGTGGCACACTGACAGCTCTGGGTTGGTATAAAATTAAACTGTGAGACCAGGTCTCAACGTCACCTGTTAAGCTGCTGAGTGTGTTAACCTCGCCCTCCTACTGACTGTTGATGTTTGAATGTCTTGCAGGAGGCAGAAGGAGCAGGGGACGGACTCCGGACTGGACCGAACTCCTCCTCTTCTACCCACTGCACCACCACTCTGCCCTCAGTCACCTCTCCACGATGGAGACGCTCTTCAGTGACTGGCTTCTGACAAGTGGACTATAAAGATGACATCTTTGCTGTTTTCCGCTACACTGCAGTGGTTGCTTGCAGGACCTTTTTGAGGAATATTTTTCTATATTTTGAGACATATTTCTCTGATTAACCTTTTAAACTGGACACTAATGTCTGCTACATTTCCACTGGAGGGTTTGTGCTGCCTGGATTTAAAAAGAAGAGCTTACTTATGCCTGTGTGTGAATGTGACTTTAGTGTGATTGTGTGTGTGTTTGCATCTGCATGGCGTAAGTAAGACATATAATAAGGATTTTTTTTTTACTTGGAAACGACAAGAGAGGACGCAGTAAACGAGTGCTGAACGAGGAGTAGCAGCTATGTCCCTGTGGAGGCCCCGTTCAAGGACTGGGTGTCAGCTACTTCAGACTGCCAGGAGTGGGCGCAGGATGATGGGATGCCTAAGGCTTGAAGAGTCCTTAAGCAGCAGCCGGTGGGTGTCCTCTCTAATATGGCTGGGACTGCTGCTTCTGCAGGCGTCTCCGGCTGCTGTGTTGGCTCAGAAACTTGATGAGAACGACCCGGTGGTCACCACCGTGTACGGCAAGCTGCGTGGTGTTAAGAAAGAGCTCAACAACGAGATCCTGGGCCCCGTCGTTCAGTTTCTGGGTGTCCCGTATGCTGCTCCGCCCACCGGCGAGCGGCGCTTCCAGCCACCTGAGCCGCCGACGTCATGGCCGGAGATCCGCAACGCAACGCACTTCGCCCCGGTGTGCCCCCAGAGCATCGTGGAGGGCCGCCTGCCAGATGTGATGCTGCCGGTGTGGTTCACCAACAGCATCGACGTGGTGTCCACGTACGTCCAGGACCAGAGCGAGGACTGCCTCTATATTAACATCTACGTTCCCACTGAGGATGGTGAGTTAGCCTGCGGGCCAAAGGGATGAATGTGGGGGCAGCGGGTGGAGGGTGGAGGGTATTTAACCCAAACAGTGTGGTAGACAGGAGGGTGTGTTGTTTCAGTCTCTCTGTCTTTGAGTAAAAAGCATGACCTTGTGCATGTTTAATGTGCATGCCACTGCTGACAGTACATCTGTGTGTGTGTGTGTGTGTGTGTGTGGCATCCATTGTGGCCAATTAATCCTCTATTCATTCACTCCATCACCACCTCCATCTTCTTCCTTCTGTTTCTATCCTTTCCTCTTCCTCCACATCATGTTGCTCTTTCACTCCTCGTTCTCCTCGTTCTCGCTCCCCTCCATGCCGCTCGCTCATCATAGCCTATTGTGCTGCTCCACAATGGCTACAGTTCATTAAACCAGACAGCCGTTGTCATGATCATCAGCGATTGATTGGCTGACTGAACGACTGAATGACTGAATCTTGTGCTGATTGAGCTGGTGTGTTTCATTCCTTCCCTCTGTCTTTATTTCTTCCTTCCTGTTTTCAGTCAGTCAGCTGTGTGTGTGTGTGTGTGTGTGTGTGCATGCCAGCTCCTGTGTGCGTTGCACATTCAGGGGCTCCATGTTATTCTTTAGTCTTTTATTCATTTTACAGTCAAAAGAATATCCAAGGAATGTGCCAGGAAACCGGGCAAGAAAATATGTAGACAAGGAGGTATGTATGATCTGAACGCCACCCATACAACGCCACAGAAAGAAGGAACTAGGAGGAGAAAAGAAGAGCTATGTGGTACAGTAGAGAGCAGTCGTGAGATCTACGAGGTCTACGAATTATTCAGGTCTTGACTCGGGGCAGGTTTTCAGAATGCTAAATTTATAGGACGAGACTTTTTAAACGCTACCTGGGAGTAAATTTAAGGCTGATTTTAAAAACCAAAGTGGGAAAACTACGCTGTCACAGCCAGTCATCCTCGAGCTGAACATACCTAACGCAGCTCAGAAAGTAGAGCTGGAAAAACCCTCTCATTTGTCCCACTTGGTAAGGACTGTTAGGCAACCTGCAGATGTTATGTATATCCAACATATTTGCCACTACAACCCTGAATCAGCCTTGTAATTTGTAGACCTTGTGATGGTAGGGCTGCACCACTGCCTGGTCCAGCAATGTGTGCTCTGATAGGCCAGCGAGACTGGGAGATGTGATTGGCTGCCAGGCCAGGGGTCAGTAGGTGTGTAGTAATGATGGCTGATGTGTGAGGAGATACAGCAGCATATTAGATCAGGCACACACACACACACACACTGACAGTGATGTAGCTGTGTTAAACAAGATGAGCTCAGGCTGGACCTTGACTGTGTAATCTCCATTAAAAGAAAGCAGAGCTGTGCTCAGGTTGGCTCAGGCTACTGTATCAAGCACAGTTTCATCAAGATAATGCCCTCCTCCTCCTCCCAGAGTGTGTGTGTGTGTGTGTGTGTGTGAGAGAGAGAGAGAGAGAGAGAGAGAGAGCCGCTGACAGTGTCCTTGATAAGGTGTGGGTGTTAATGTCATTTTGTTGGCAGCTGTCTGCTTGATCACTTAGTGAATATTCCTCCTCTCTTTACTCCACAGACACATGTACACAGTAACCTTCTGTTACCGTCACATGAACAGAGGGAAGCTGCACTTAAACCAGCAGCTGACATCAGAAAGAGAAAAAACTGGACTGTTTGAGGCTGGTTGAAGATGTGCTGCAGAACTGAAGAAGCCTCTTGGATGATGAGAGGTCAAATGTCTTCAACAAACCTCAAACAGTCCAGGTGACCATTTTTTGCTCCTGTTGATTCACCTCCACCTGGATGACTGAGAACCTACACAGACAGAAGCTTACAGCTTAATCACACAGTATGGACAATCATCATTATGAAACCCAAACTCAGACTGTTTGTTTTCTATCGATCTGGATGAGCTGAGGTTGAGAAACGCGTAGTGTATAATAAAATGTTTTTTTTTCTCCTTGGTGTTAGTATATGACTCAGTGTGTGTAAAATATGAGGGACCAGTCCAGACAGTTGGTCTGCTCTTCTACACACACTCGTCCATAGGTTATTAAATGGACTGAATGTTTTTACAGTGTGACCCATGTGTTTGTGAAATGTTAGCACTGGCTCATCAATATACAGATTCAAAGCTTAACACAATGATTACAGACAGGTGACACATTCAAGGACCTGAGTCAGAGAAATACAGTGAGTGCAGAGGCGTTCAGGTGACTGAGTATGAAAATGATGTGGGTGAAACACTGTGACCCTTGTTTTTATCTGGTGAAATCACATCCACACTGAAGTGGTTGCTAATGATCTTTTTTTTTTTTAAAGGGAACGTAAAAAATCCTTTTCTCTGCTGTCATCAATTTCCTTTATTAATTGGGCTCTGTGGATCAGACATATCCAGGCTCTAGTCTCAGATTGAGAACACAGCTGAGCTCATATGTGCTGACATGTCTTCTTGTAAGCTGTTATATAAAGACATAAAAATAAATTTGATAATAGATGTGACACCAGGAACATGAATCTTTACATGATTACAGAGGAGCCGGGCAGATGAACAGACAGAAAAAGGAAGTTGAGTCGTTTTTCATACTTTCACTGTGTCTGATCTGGAGGTGTGGTGTGTGGCTGCTGTTACCCAGGAACTGCACCATGTTGGATGTTCTGACACAGGAAGTAGAGCGGCTTCATGCTGAGGTGGAGTAGAGGGTGGTGCTGCTGTGCTGTTCTGTTACAGACCTGTAATTAACCTTTGTCTCAGCCAGGACAGTTGTGTTTTTGGCTCATCCGGCCATCTGTCCGTCCATCTGTAAGCTCAGAAACACCATGCAGTAACTGCTAAATGTACCAACAACCTTTCTCATGATCAAGTTGGATTTTGCTGAATGTATCCTGCCCCGCTGTATATTTCTTCAGGGAGTCTGCAGTGGATTCTTCAGAGCCTTTTCCTGTGGGCACTTTCAGTTCAGTCGTTATCAGGAGCACAGTAGGGAAGAGTGTGGTCAGTGGTGCAGATCATGGTGAGTGACAGACACATTTAGAAAAATGGAAGAAATGCATCATCAGTAAGACTCAAATAAGGAACAATCAAATCAGCCGTGTTCCACACTGACTGACCACTGACAGATCTCAGCGTACAAAATATTATTTATACTAAAATGTTCCTCAGGAAAATATAGAGAATCCACTGATGAATTATTGACAGTGTCACAGAGAACTGGCAGTGGACAGTTACATCATAGTATGTTATATATATATTTTGTCTTAATTAATACAATATTTGATCAGAAGAACTGTTTCACTGTGCATGCTAACCATGGCAGAGCTGTGAATATGGAACAAGGTTAAAAAGGACGACAGGAACAGAGCTAGATATGAAAAGATGAAGAGGGATATTGGAGTCAGAAGGACAGAACAAAGTGAGACCAGGACAAAGAGACAACAGAGCAGCGGTGACACAGAGCAGTTACAGTGCTGAGCTGGTTCTGAGAAGCCCTCTGTGGTTAAAAGTGCTGTTTTTGATGTGTCACATGCTGGGCTGCTCTATGAGACCAGAGGCTGCAGCTCTGACAAACCCCCTTCATTATGTATACAGTACAGTACAGGAGGCTGTGTCTATGTGAGATCATAGACACAACAGGAATTATTCATATTATGACATGTGCAAATCATCGCTTCACATCTGTCATGGCTGACTGTGGTGATCCAAACACGACCTGTGACAGCCTTCTACAGCAAATACTCTTCATATAATTGGGATGTCATGAATATATAGTGAATATAATATAGTCAGTGTAGAGATTGGCTCCAGTGGTGTATAGGTACTGCATCATTGAAAATCCCCAACAATAAATCCTTGTGTTGCCTGGGTGACGCTTTCTTCTGCTCTGATAATGACATAGCTGAGCAGAGTGTTTCTGAATGCACTCAGACACACAGGGCAGTGAAGGTGGACCTGTATGAGACACAATGACACCCTGCCATGTGCTGTGGTCACCTGTGTTAGCATGTCTATCAGCTCCTACACTGCTTCACAGAACCAGCTGCTCTATCAGACCTTGTAAGACAAAGGAGGGTAAAGCTCTGTTTGAGGTGTCTGTGGTGGGTTGAAACTCCCTTAATGTCTGCTTCATGTTGAATTAAGCACTGGGCTTTTAAAAGCCAAACTAGGACATTTAACAGTGAACTAGGCCATTTCCCAGCGCGTGAAGGAGCTGTTTAATATGTCAAATAGTTGTGGAAATATTTCAACATGTTGCATTATTCTGAAATGTCTCTGCTCCAGAGGGGTTCAGCACACAAGCTCCATTGTTAATGTGAATTTCATCAAGATGCTGAGAGCTTCCGAGGAAGTGAAGCCTCCACTCTTTCACTCCTCGCTCACCTCTTTCTTCTCTCTTGTCTCCTGTCTCTGAGTCTCTGTGACTCTGTGACTCTGTCTCGTCTCAGTGTTTCAGTCTCTGTGTCTCTCTGTTTCTCTTGTGTCTTTCTCGCGTGTCTCTCTGTCTCTCTGTCTGTGTTTTTCTTCGCACCCCCCTCTGCACAGCTTGGTCTTTTCCCTGCTGTCTGTCTCTGTCTTCCTGTCCATCCTGACCTCTTCACCCTTCTTCACTTTTCTTCTCTGTCCTTTTCTCTGTCTCTGTCTTTTTGTAGTAGGAGAGCACACAGAGACACACAAACAGAGAGACAACAGGAGGCGACATGGCCATCTTGCTGTTGGACTTCCTGGAGGTCCTCTGTCACCTCCACTCACAGCTGAACTTCCCTGTGCTGCTGTGTCTTCTTCATGGGTCTGGGACCCACCACAGACACCTCAAACAGAGCTTTACCCTCCTTTGTCTTAAAAGGTCTGATAGAGCAGCTGGTTCTGTGAAGCAGTGTGCTGTAAGAGCTGATAGTCAGCTAGCTAGATAGACAGCTAACACAGGTGACCACAGCATTTTTTTGATGCCTGCTACTTTCAGACAACGTTCAAATTTAAAAGTTCAGTCTTGTCCTTGAGTCTTGATTGTGTTGCTTGGCAACATAATCATAAAATCATGTATCACTTGATCCTAAAGAGCTTAGAGATCAGCAGATTTCTCTTCTGAGTATCATCCGTCAGGAAGTTATCAGATTCATTTCTGCGATGAACTTCTCCAGTTTAACTCGTCACTGGTCATCACAGAAGATAAGAGGTGCTCATCACATCATAACCTACATTAGGACTGTACAATTTATACCAAAATGATAATTGTGAGGGATGGTGTAGTGGTTAGCACTGTCGCCTCACAGTAAGAAGGTACTGGGTTCAAATCCCAGCCCGGGGCCTTTCTGTGTGGAGTTTGCATGTTCTCCTCATGTCTGTGTGGGTTCTCTCTGGTACTCCGGCTTCCTCCCACCATCCAAAAACATGCATGGGGATTAGGTTAACTGGTTAATTTAAACTGACCGTAGGTGTGAATGTGAGTGTGAGTGGTTGTCTGTCTCTATGTGTCCTGTGATGAACTGGACACTTGTCCAGGGTGTACCCTGTCTTTCACCCTAAGACAGCTGGGATAGACTCCAGCCCCCCTGACCCTATGAGAGGATAAGAGGGAGAAGATGGATGGATGGATGATAATTCTGAGCACTATGATAAATATGAAGATCCATCAGATTATTCACGACTCACTCCATTCAAACGATAAGAAAAAAAACGTTTTATATTGTTGTGAAATTACCCCCAAACTACATTTTCCAAGAATGCCTTGTTTAACCACATAACCACATTATAGTTGGCATGCATAGGTATTTTGAATATTTTAATAGTGGCTTTGGATGAAACATAACTCCCTGTTCCTCTGGTTTTCCATAGATGGGTACATCTACTGTGAATTATACATCAGAAAATATGTCAAAGAAGCCTCAAATTTCTAGGAATATCATGTAAATTGAATCCTGGCAATGAACATGATGTGTATATGGAGGACAGGTGCAGAGATTTTTAACTGCTGCCTGCTCAGAGAAATCTAAAGAAAGAAGACAGGGTGACCTTGATGGGTTGAATAAACTGTTTTACAACCTTTAGTTTCTCTAAATAGTCAAACACACAAGTCAGCATGCACCCACCTAAATCTAGACACAACCACAGCTCAAGGTGACAGCATTGATAGCTGCTTATACATATTTATGACACTTGCATTACAATAAATAAATAAGCAGCTTATTTTTTTTCTTCCCTGAATATTAAATGAAGGACATTTGAACCTTCGGCACTCTGCCAACACCAGCCATTGTTGTTCCGCAAATTATGGCAACAGCAGCTGCACAAAGAGGCAGGGACACGAATGTCATAACGCTGCCCGTTTCTAAGATTCATCTGACAAAAAAAACAATCTTTTATTCTGCGCTGCAGCTTTTCTTTCGCACTCCGACGCCGCAGCTGTAGCAGCGACACATTTTGCCTCATGTATATTTCAGACGCAGCACATTGTGAACAGCTCTGATAGACACGACGTGATGGAAAGTAACAGCTTTCCTCATAGTTTCCATTTCACTCCTAGTCATTATTTATGGGGACTCTTTCCAAAACGGCCGTACAAACTATGCAATGCATGAAGCTATTTGCTTCAGTGATGATGGAGAGGCAGCGCTAAAGAATCTGTAAACAGTAACGTTAGCCTCAGCACACCCAGAGCACGAGAAGGAAATGAGACTTATTGAGTCATTAGAACAGTGTTGTTCTTGTACCACATCCTTGTTTTGATCATTATAACTGGAAGATATCTGTTTGTTGCAGTCTGACTCAGCAGTGTACTGTGGCACAAAGCTCCACGTTGAACCAACAAAAAGAGGTAAAGAGGGAAGGTAAAGGAGCAAAGGAGGAGATCAGATGTGAGCACAAGCTAGAAAATAACAACCTGCAAACCATACATGCCTCTGATATAGCATGATTATTGTTGCAAACAATGTCTGCTATGAGAAAGTAAAGCTGAAGGAGAAAAACTGTATCTAAGACCTGACGAAATGATATTAATGAATCCCAACAGTTATGAAAAAGGGGTAAAACTGTTGCATTTTTTTCCACTGGCACAATTTTATAATTAAAACTGAACTTGTTGTAAAAAAAACACATGCTACTCTAAAATATGAATTTTGGAAATAGAAAATGTTGGAACACCAACAACAGTCAGTAAATTACATATATACTGATTGATTCTCTCATTTACTTAATTCTGACACAGAAGAGATGGATATTTTGTCATGTCTCATCTGTTCCTCACCGCCCCAGCGACAGGATGAAGACATGAACGATGATCTGTCACAGGACGATGACCAGCTGAGTACAGTCCACACCTGCTCCACATCAAAATGACGCTATATGAAATATATTGAATTAATTAAGTAGTAGATAAGTCAACAAAATTAAAATAGGAACTGTGACAGTAATACCCCAGCAGAATGATGATCCCCACACTTTAAGGCTTTTGATCAAGTTATTTTGGAAAGGAAGAGAACATTTCCTCAAACATTCTTGTCTGTAGTCGTTAATTATTTAGAGGGCTAGTGTGAATGCTAATGATTTAGCATTTGCTGAGTTCATGAAGAAGCAAGTTTTGCATCATCTCAGAAGCACTGAGGTGCACTTAATAGTGAATAAACACAGCTCTGACCGTGACAACGCGAACTAGACCAAGAGCTAACTGGTTCGACAGTCTGCATATTTCCTGAAGATTAACTCCAAGAAAGTCTTAAAGGCTTTGGGCAGCAAGCGGTGATGTGCAGTGGTGCAATCCACTGGCTGTGCTCATACAATTAGCTTCTGTACCTATTTACTATGTGGGCTGTTTTTATCAGGTCATGTGACTGTTGTGACTGCATTAGAATAGTAGGAGTTTGTCCAGTAGTTATTCTGTTATTTAATGTGTAAACAGGGAGCCATCCTCCCATGTTGGTGTGATATTCTGTGCCACATGGGATCCAGCAGCCCCTCCGACAAGCCCTGGTCTGGTGCAGGAGACTGTGAACTCTGCTGTTAGGAGGCTGCCAAGCTGCTTTAATTATGCTGTGATGTTAAATTGGGTATGGAGGAATAGAGCAAGCTGCATGCTGTAGCGCTGGCCTCATGCCCAGGTCCAGTGTAGCCATAGATACATGCAGACGGCTACCCAGCTCTTTACATGGCTTGTTGGCACACAGACTTGGACTGTGGACTTTTAGTCTACAGCAAAATGTCACAGGTGACACCAGTGTGCTGCAAAGGTAGCATCATCACAGCTTAGTGAAACAGAAGTCCTCAGCTATGAGTGTGTATTTCTGTTTCCTGTGCTCGTCTGCGGTGTGTTTGTGTGTTCATGGAAAGGTAAATGGACAAGGTGATTCTGGGCCAGATGGTGTTCATGTAGGATGCCAAGGTGTCACCATGGCTTGGAAATGTGACAGGAAGTGGTGTGGTGGGAGCAGTGGGGGGTTCAGACATACAACAGACTGAATGAGTGTGAATTCACACTTCCTTTAGCTCACATTGCTGGAGTGTCCAGTTCTCACATATATGATGGTTTTGCTCGTCTTTTTTTATGACTTTGTGATCGACTGACATGAGATCAGTGTGTTTACTGTGACATGTTAGTGGAGGTGCAGAGCTCAATCACTGGAATGACCTTTGAGGTAAATAACAGTTTGAATATTTTAGTGCCTCTGTAAATTTAGCTCAGCATCACTCAGATCAAATGTGGCAGTGATGTGCAACAGTCTCCTTTCAGATGAGAATATCATTATGACATAAAGTGGTTTTGTGCGTTAAATGAATGAATGAATGAATGAATATAGGCCTGAGCATGAGTGAAGTGTCTCATGTCCATGATGTTTACACAGTAAAGCTGTTTCATATAGGATAAACCATCAGTCTGAGTGAGCATGAATGAACTGTAATGCTGTCAAAACGTCCTTCATTAGTGTCACTGCCATATAAATAAGCCCCTTTGAAAACAGATTAGTTTCACTGGAGGAGGCTCAGCAGCAGCTCGTCACGTCTCACTGTCTGATTATCTTTTGATTTGAAGATTTTTAATATGTCAGAACATTTTCATTTTGGGATGGATGAATCTCTTCCCCGTCAGCCTCCTTCCTCCGCTCTCTGTTTGCCGTTCGCTCACGCATGAGCAGATGAAAGTCATTAGCTCGATCTCAAATTGCTACCTAGTGTCTCATCTGTAATATTTATGTGCTGCACTAACAAATACAGAAGAGTGACAGAACAGCTTATTGCCACAATGAGAAGTAATGAGATATGTAATTTGCTGTTGCACGACTACATAAATCACTTAAAGCCATTCAGTCATATTCACTCCAAAGGTGCAACAGACCAGCTTCTCCTCCTGTCTGTGTACTCCTCATATTTAACTCTCACTTTTATCTTTCTTTCAGCTTTGTGGTTTAAAATGTGTCCGTTGAGTCCAGATGTCAAGTCACCAAAAATGTTGGAGCAGTTTTGTTTCCAGCGTGACAATGAGGTGATTTGAAGAATGGCATCATCATACCTGAAGTCCGTACAGAAGAAAACATCACCAAGAAATAATTTTTCTGACAAGTTTGGGCTCAAAAATCAATCATAACGCCCTGGACAGGAAGTCATATATAATGTAACGCCAATCAGCTCCACTTCTCCTGAAGCCACCAACACATTATCATGAGATAATTCCACGTTTGCATGTTTAACAATAACATTACAAAAATGGTCTCGTACAAAAACGCAACAACAACCAGTTGTGTTAATTTAAATCGTCAGTCATCTTTCATTAAAGGGTTTTATTCACCTACAGTGTCATCTTGGTGTCTGGTTATATACACCACGGGAACTCCCTTTTTAAATCAGGCAGCACAGATTTGAAAGCTAAAGTGTGATTATTGTGACCATTAGCATCTCTCAGAAGCTAAAGACGTGTTACATGTGTTATGTGAAGCCAGCAGCTGGATGATGGCAGCCTTACAGGCTGCAGCCACTGAGCACCAGTTACTCTTCCTCTGGCTGTTAATAGTGCTGAACTTCTAAAAAAATCTGAAAGAAGTCCCAGCAGTTCAGTGCAGCCTATTGCTCTCATATTGCATCACAGCACAACATGAGGCCACTTTGTAAACAGAGAATCAGCTCAGTAAGATGATGATTGTACTGTAGAAATAAAACCAGACCCAGTGGCCCTTTATGACGGCCAGAGAAGCTGTATACAGTCAGTCCTCAAATAGTGTTTTCAGTGAGTGCTGCAGTCTGTTGTTTATTTAAGACACTACTACACTACTACTATACATGTTTTATTGTATCCGTGCTTTTTTTAATCCTCAGCTACTGTTGCTTCCATACAGTGAGCCTTTTAGGCAGTGCTTTACCTTTAGAGACACTCCACCAATGTCAAAGTAACTTCACTGGCCATGAGGAATACGACCCGGTCAGTGGAAACACTCTGATGATATTGTTTGTTGTTCTGGAGGAGCTTCATCATGTGAGGAAACAAGCTCCTTTGTGTTTGCATATCAATTAACAAATGGTGCTAAGACGCTAAATAAGATGGTGAGCATGCAAAATTCTGTATCTGCAAAACGTCAGCATGTTAGCATTTTTGTTGTGAGCATGTTAGCATGCTGATGTGAGGATTTATCCCGAGGCTCTGCCTCAGAAGAGCCTCACAGAGCTGCTAGCATGGCTTAATGAATGATGTAGCATTATGATGCAGGATCCAGCAAAATGAAGACATCTCAGCCTCTCAAAGACCTCTAGTCCAACAGCTAAACGGATGAAGTCTTCTTTCTGTATTCCAGAGGTGGAGGTCAACGGACGCTCAGTGCTGCTATGAATGAGTCCGGTGATTTCCCCAGGAAGTGCTGCTTGCAGCGTTGTTGAGAGGAGGCCATCACTTGTTGACTCCAGGGAAGAGAAGAGGAGTTTGGTCATAATGATAGTAAATCCATCATGGTTTAGTCAGAGCTTATTGGCACTGAACACATTCAAACTGCACCATCTTCAACACTGCATGTCCTTTAGTCCTCAGTAACAGCAGTAGGAAGCAGGATGCAGGTTGGATGGACGGTTCATGACACATGTGATGCCTTGCTTCCTAGCTGGATGACTGAGTCCATGCTGGACCTGTATGGTGTTTGTTTGCAGACTGACCATCAGGACAGAAGGCAGTCTGTCGCTCAGGGTTTCACTCATTCAGCCTCTTACTATTATTTATATATTATAATACATGACCCCTCTCTCTGTCTTTAACTATTTCTTCAGAGAAATTTATTAGGAAGTCGACATCATTAAGCACCTTGACTCTAATGTCTGTTCCTGTCTCTAATGAGGAGGAGAGGGAGGAGGAGGAGGAGGAGAGGTAGAAGGAGCAGGATGGGGGGGAGGAGGAGGAGGACAGGGAGGAGGAGGAGGAGGACGGGGGAGGAGAGGAAGGAGGAGGAGGAGAAGGAGGAGGAGCAGGACAGGGAGAGGAGGAGGAGGAGAGGGAGGAGGACAGGAAGGAGGAGGAGGAGGACGGGGGAGGAGGAGAAGGAGGAGGAGCAGGACAGGGGGAGGAGGAGGAGGAGGACGGGGAAGGAGAGGAAGGAGGAGGAGGAGTGGGAGAAGGAGGAGGAGCAGGACAGGGGGAGGAGGAGGAGGAGACGGAGGAGGACAGGAAGGAGGAGGAGGAGCAGGACAGGGGGAGGAGTAGGAGGACAGGGAGGAGGAGGAGGAGGACAGGGGGAGGAGGAGGAGAGGGAGGAGGGTACAGGATCACAGGGGTGGAAATGTTTGCTAATTTTATGTGTGTGTGTGTGTGTGGCCTTGGATCTGTGTACATACACTCATTATTGTAAATCCAGTAATTAGCCTGAGTCATGCATTAAGTCAGAAGCTCTAATTGGACCCTTAAACCTTCTGCCACTCAAATATCTCATTGTAAAGATGCTGAAACACACACACTGTGCAGCGGTGTGTTTTCACACACACAGGATAGGGCAGCTTGATTTGAATGCTGTATCAGACATTAGACCAAAATACCACACTCACTCATGTGTGTGTGTGTGTGTGTGTGTGCTGTCACGGCCCACACAGATGGAAATGCAACACCTAAGAATGAGTCTCAGCATGCAGTGTGTGCAGATTAGAGCTGAGCACAGAGTGATAGGTAATGTAGGGTAGTGTGTGTGTGTGTGTGTGTGTGTGTGTGTGTGCGGACACAAGCTTTTTTGTGTTAAATGTTCTCATTTAGTGGGCTCTGTTTCTGTGACAGTCCAACATGTCAGCTTGTGAATTGGTTTCGTCCATCTGAGCGGGGAGAACAGCAAACAGGGGAGCAACGTGTTTTTTTTTTTTTTTAAGCTGAAGTGTCAATTTGTGCTTCTTTTTTTTAAGATAAACAGGAAATAGTTTGGTTAGGTTTAGGACATTAGGAAGGAGATGAAGATGGTGGTTTGTGTTAAAATAATACTGGAAGTTTTGAAGGTTATCTGATAAATATTCGTCGTGGCTCATCATTACATAAATGTTGATTTTGTGGGATATTTATGAATTACAGTGCATTGCTATTAGGAGGTATAGCTATGAAAGCTGGATGAGAAAAGTCTGTTGCTCTATAAATCAATATGATTGATTTTTACAGTGTATGCTGTCCACATTATGAAAAGCTTCTCCTTGTTGTTGGTTCGCTGTTTCAGAGCTAAAAAGACTGTCTGAGAATGGATTTATTTATTACCTCGACATTTATTGTCCACTTCCTGCCACTCTATTTCCATAACCTGAATAAGCAGGTGCACCTATAGATGCCCACAGCCTATGACCTACATCTACTGCTTTCTGTTTCTTATAGTTTGCATCATCAGAGTAGAGCTCAGCTGAGTTCTGCACAAATTACAGGCCGTGGATGTTTAAAGGCAGTACCAGAGAAACCCTAACTTACACCCACTGGGCATAAAATCGGTTTGTTTTTTTGGGGGAAAATAGCCTCTGAAGTGTTTTTTGTTGTAATCTTATTTTTCCCCTCATTTAATCCGCTCCTCCCTGAGCACTGACAAGGCTTGTTGCATGCTGCAAGTGTAATATCCCCAAGGGCCCAAACTCCGCCGCTTGGTCTTTGTACAATGTCTAAAATTCACACTCAAATCACAAGGCGAGTTTCTGCTCATCGCTGACACGCTGGCACTTTTTCAGAGCCTCCAGGTTTTTCTCCAGTGCTAGCGATACGTTGATGCCACGAGGGAAATCCTGCAGACAGACAGGCGCTGTAGCAGCTGTCAGGGAATGTCATCTCAGGAGAAGGAATAGAGAAAAAAACAGGCTGGATGGTTTTCATTAAAGCGAGTGTTTGAGGGGAGCAGAAGAAGGATTACAGTGAGGAAATAATGACCACATGCTTGAGGAAATAGAGGACGTAATGAATGCTCTCAGTACTCACCACCTGCAGTCAGCCTCAAAATACAGCACGTACCAGTTCCCTGTGTTCAGCTAAAGGATGAGAAGCATTAGCTTCTCTCGCCCCTAGCATGTGTTCTGGATGCTAAATTGATATGTGTGTGATTATGTGATAGTGTGACATCCACAGATGCAGCATCCTGTGTGTTCAGTCCAACATGCTCACTTCAGGTTAAACGCCTTGGCAAGCAGACAGACATTTACATAAGCGCGTGCAGCAGCATACAGTATACAGTATATCTGCTGCTGTCTCTATGTACTCTTCCAGTTAGACAGGTCTCACCTTTATTTAGTAAATCAGGGACAGTTTGCCTGAACAGCTGATGAGCAGCAGACTTTAATGAAGCAGCCATCAATCTTTTTACAATTAGGGATCGAGATCCGCTTCTCGTTGAGATCCAGTCCCCAGTTGTCCAATTCCTTTGCAAAGCATGTCTCCATGACTATGGATGCATGGAAACTGTAGCATGAGACACAAAGGAATGGTGCTAATAAATCTGAGAGGTGCACCCGATTTTTCCCTGATAATGCTACAACTGTCTGTGTTGAAATCAACAGGAGGAGAGCTAGCTATTAGCTGTTAGCAGCCAGCGAGCTGAAAAACACAGCTAACAGTTAAGGAAGGTTCCATTTATTTTTACATTATTTTACTTTATTTTTCCTGTTGAAAAACTTCCCTGTACTGTTATTTTTCCACCCTACAATGGAGCAGGAATTAATCAAGAACTGGATCGATAAGAGGAATGATAATCTGTATCAATAACATCTTGTGGGCGGCACGGTGGTGTAGTGGTTAGCACTGTCGCCTCACAGCAAGAAGGTACCGGGTTCGATTCCCGGCCCGGGGCCTTTCTGTGTGGAGTTTGCATGTTCTCCTCATGTCTGTGTGGGTTCTCTCTGGTACTCCAGCTTCCTCCCACCATCCAAAAACATGCATGGGGATTAGGTTAACTGGTTAATTTAAATTGACCGTAGGTGTGAATGTGAGTGTGAGTGGTTGTCTGTCTCTATGTGTCCTGTGATGAACTGGAGACTTGTCCAGGGTGTACCCTGTCTTTCACCCTGAGACAGCTGGGATAGGCTCCAGCCCCCCCCGCGAACCTATGAGGATAAGCGGTAGCTAATGGATGGATGGATAACATCTTATCATTATAATCCTGCACAGAGAGAAATCAAAAATCCTCCCAAGATGAAGTCAGTATGAGTTTTCAGTCTCAGATGGTCGTCTGCAAACAGGACAGACAGACAGGAGCTGGAGTGAAGCTCTATAGGGGAACAGCCTCATTTCTAAATCAAGCTCTCATCACTTCTTCCATGTGCCGTCTCTCTCTAGTTTCCTCCAGTGTGCTCCCAGATGACATGCTTCCACCCGTCAGTCTTTATGTGGGGATGCAGAGGAGGGGCAGGAAGAAATGCTGCCATTGTTTGTTTCTGCAAACCACAGAACATCCATGTTTCAAATTATTCAGTCAGAGCAAGTTTAGCCAGCTATGAACCATGCCATGCCTGAACCGTGTTCAGTTTATGCTGTTATGTAACGTAACTGTGTACAGTAGGTTCTCAGTCATCCAGGTTGAGATAAATCAAAAAGAGCAAAAAAGGTTGAAGGTTTGTCGTTCAAGGCTTAGGGTTAGGGTTTTGCTCTTTCTGTTATGTAATGCTTTGACATACAGTAACGTCGTAACATAACATTATTACCCTTCTGCCAAACAAGTGGTTTCACAGCATTAACCTATTATCCCTGCAGACATGATAGGAGTATTAGTATTTTTTGACATTCAACACAAAAATAAACAATGGCAACTTTTTTTATGGAGATCTGGTTGGACATGGAGCAGTGCAGCTGGGGGAGGAAGCATAGAAACCTCTGATAGACACTTTTTTAATCCTGAGAGAACTTCAAGAAACAATGTAATGCCATTTCATTATTTGTAATATTTCAGTGTTCCTATTCTCCTCATGTCCACTTTAATCAACCTGGAATAAGCTGGAGAAGCTGGAGCACCTCCATGCTTCATGTATTCAGCACTAATTTAGTGATCGCAGCTGTTTGAACAGCTACTAGAAACTCTTCATACCCTTTTTTTCTTGTTATCTGCAACATGTCCAACAGAATGTGTGTTACACCATGTGATGCCCATGATGGGGACAGGTGGAAAAGACTCAAAGGATGTGAGACGGGGAGTAGATGAAAGAACAGACAGACGAGGCGTGAAAGGAAAAGCACAGCTGGGCTCGCTGTCACATGGGATGTGGCTGCAGATACCAGTTCTGTCTCCTCCACACACAAAAATAGGCCACTTCCTGTTCAACACGATGCATGGCGCTCTGTCACAGTACAACATATTACACATGATAGGAAAACATGGCCTCACAGAGATTTACTGAGTGTGCAGCGAATGCAGCGTAAACTCAGCAGTGCTTGTGTGTTCTGTGTTCCTTTGAATGGAAATATACATTATTGACATGTTTAAGGGTCATGCCAGGAGCTTCAGGGTGTCAGTATTTACAGGCAGTAACAGTGACGTGGCCCTGAGGCTGGCTAAAAGTCAGCTCTGTCTTTACCTGATCCAGTATCCACAGAAGCTGACATCAGCATATCAAAGCTCATCACCTGGCTGAGGGCTTGTCTCAACTTTGTGAAGGAAACGTCAGCCATGAAAGAGATGAAGAGTATTTGAAGAGTTAAGGAACATCATTTCTTTTCAAGTTGTCATCTTAGGGGGTGGATGAACTCTGGAGAGTGATGAAATGCTGCCGTGACCAAGCAAGTCAAACGTAAAGAGATTCACTGCTGTCATGACTACACTGCTGCTCATTGATCACAGCTGCTGTGTGTGTGTGTGTGTGTGTCCGTACTATCTGAAATAGATTAGTTTTAATGTATAGATTAGAATATAGAATAGAAAGCTTGGTATAACTTCACATCCTGCCTCACCATCAGCGTGCTCAGACATGTTCATGTTCTGTACATTTAGAAACTGCTGGAACCAACAGATCCAGAATCAGCACTTTCCACTCCCAGTACATCATGAAGCTCTGCTGATGTTGCGCAGATGTTATTTTTACACAATCCAACACTGAAAAGTGGCACTTTGAAACACTCGCTCACATCACGTAGTTTGGACGATGACAAGCTGAAAGTGCAGAGAGGTTTTCACATTGTTGTCAGTAGCTTTGTCACATTTCCTTAACATGAACACTCCAACATCACTTTAGCTGTTAGAAAAAATATCCTGACCAGACTGGCTCATCCCATTACCAAAGAAAATCTGGATTGTTTTTGTAAAGTATTACTTATTAAATTGTGAACTATGACTGACTCCATATGGAGACACCAAAGCATGACATTTAGAGTGATGACTACAGTTCATAATGAAGTCTTGGGCTCAATAAACTGTACTTCTCATTTGAATTCTTCTGCTCAAAGGTCACATTTCATATTTTATTTGGAAGACTAAACAAGTCAGCCTCTCAGTGTAGAAACAAGGAAACACACAATAAGAAAGGACACGCATGACTCCACGTGGTAACAAAATAAAAGTCTTTATTTATACTAACCAAAGATCACTTGAGTAACAAGGAGGAAACAGAACTGCCTCACTACAAATGACGAGGACTATGAAATATCAATAACACAAAGTTCACTTCACAAAGAAATTTATATTTAATTAACTACCAACAAAAGACTGCTCGCTCTCTGAGGCTACAAAAACACTCTGAAGAAAAACTGAAACTAAGGAAAGCTCTCACAAATGGTGAAGAGTGAAAAACAAAGTGACAAAAAATTAAAGCTCAACACAGGAACAGACTGGACGAGGCACAAAGATCACTGACATGGAAAGGCTGGTAGTTTGGTACATATGGAAGAAGATGAACTGGCACAGGACGGGGAAAACAAAGACTACTGATACCTGAGATACAGCTGGAAACAATGAGGGACAGGAGGACAGGAAGTGATGTGACTGAATCAAGAGGGAACATTTAATACAAAATAAAACAGGAAATGGTGACTTTACCCTCACTTCCTTCATGTCTGGCCTTGTTTTTTTACTGAGCTCCATGCAGAAGGGAAACCCCTCCTCACTGAAAAACAAATAAACCAACACAATACGTGTCCCTTTATGACTGTTCGTGTTATCTTAAGGACCTAATGATGGACAACGGCAGGACTTTTAATGTTTGAGGGACAATCTGCTCCAAGAACAACAAGGGCAGCGATAAAAGATCAGACAGCTTTGAATAATTACACTCAGGGCAGGGTGTTAGGAGTGAGTGATTAACGTGGAGAGAGAGAGAGAGAGAGAGAGAGAAAGAGAGAGAGAGGTTGATTAATGATGGAGCAGACCTTGAGAAGGACAGGCTGCCAGTGGGACAGGTGACAGGAGGGACAGAGTGGAGAGGTGGACACATCTCCACAGCTCCTCCTTCTGGAAAATGACTGCTGGATGCTGACATGGACAAAGGCAGTCATTTGCTTACTCGATCATTTATTTCCCTACAGTGAATTGATTGATGAGCCATCATGTCTTAATACCACAGAGGGGACTGTAACTGCTCTGCTCTGCATTTTGAGGACAACACAAAGTAAACTGAAGGTGTCTCCAGTTTGTCAAGCTGTGGAGGAAACTCATGTTTGGAGGTTTGAGCCAGTAAAGATGAGGCGTTTCTTCTCTTTGAGTGTGAACTTGTAGCTGATGGAGCTTCTGTCTTCATGCTCCAGATAGCTGCCATGTCCTCCTTCTGTCTTTAAGCTGGTCCATGTTTAGACTCAGTGAAACTTACATTTGGTATACTGCAATTAAAATTCAATATGAATTTATTTTACTGTTGTAACATGTACAGACTTTCACACAGGTCAACTGATTTAGAACAGACTTCTTTACATGATGAGCTCTGACTTATTTGGTCACATCCTAACACCATGCAACTATAACAACCATGTCCATTTAAACATTGATATATTGAAGTAAAGCATCCAGACAGAGAGGAGACATGTCCCCATGAAGACCTTATGTAACCACAGTGCAGAGCTGTGACTCATGATCCAGGTGTGGAGCTGGATTGAGGTGGTATGTCTCAGACTGTACCATTCTCTAATCCATTTGTTCTAGGAGCTCTTATGAGGACTGAAGCCAGTCGCAGCAAATAAAAGCCTCCTCTTAACTCCTGTCCTCAGGGACAACAGTGTGTCTGAAGCACAGCTTCCTGAGTGCCACACAGCCATCCCTCCCCAGTCACTGTCTGCAGGAAGCAGCCCAGTGTGAAAGCTCTTCGCCTCAGGGAGTGAATGAAATCTGGAAATGTGCACATCTCCACTATGAATATGTACACAGGGCTGTTGTGTGTCTGCAGCAGTCGAGCTTTGTGTAAAAAAGCAGAGGAGGAAGTGAGCTGGAGCAGCACGACCATACTTGGTGTTTGAAGCACCCAACAGGATGAGGATTATAGTACTCTGTTTCATCCAACAGATCCCATGAAAAGACCAAAGCAATGCAGAGCTCCAAAAGGAGGATCTCCGTCTCTTTATGTAGAGATAGGACTGACTTACAGTGTTAGTAAGAGAAACTGTGGTACAGATACTGTGACCAGAACATCACTCTGTAAACTGTGATGCCTGAGTACAACAGACATGTTGGGCTAGCTGTATGTTTTTAACTCTCAGGTTATAAACAGGTGATCTAACAGGATGTGTCTCCTGTCCAATCAGAGACAGTGTGTCTCATCCATGTCCATGCAGGTAGTCTCTGTGTGTTCACGATTATATGAGTGTGTTTGCTGTAAAATAAACGTCAGTCATGTGGTGTGTGATGTGTAGGGGTTGCCAGGGTCCGTGTGAATATATGCACTGTAATTGGTTGATGAAAGAGACGTAATTGAATCTGTAGAGGGCCACAATATTACAAACCCCTGACTGGGAGCTGTGGGTTTGTCTGGAAGCAGCTGTGACCAAAAATAGCTTCAGATTACAATAAAAAAAAATAAGCTCAGTCAGATGATGATTTGAAACTGGAAGTTTGTTCCCTTCTTGTCTTTGTTCGCTGTGAGGAAAGAATTCTGATCTCATTATAATATTAATAATCGCATGCTTATGTGCAGCAGTGTGCAACCAGACAGAGTGAGTCAAGCAGTCGACTTTCATGGGAAGTTATGTGAGACAAGAGGAGGGATCTATCTGTGGTGTTTTGTGATGGAAACAGTGTCTGGCATCATCGTTTAGCAGTGGACAGCAGCGTCATGGTGGGACTACATATAAACTGCAGATTTAATTATTTCAGTTCATATCTGTCACATTTCATTTGCAGAGCTTTATAGAATTTGATAAGTAAAGCAGGGTTAGGCTCTTTATTCAGGTGCAACTGGTTAAAATTGCTCATTCAGGTGTTGTGGGAGAACTTTATTCTCAGGCTTTAGTCCAGTCTGTGGCTTCTATTGGCTCGACAGATGCTTTCAGAAGGTGAAAACCTGACAGGACAAGTTGCTTTTGCAACATTGGCAGCAGCTGACTTCAAATGAACACAGTGGCAGAGATGCTCACTAGTCCAGGTTCAGAGTCAGGTCTCTTCTGGTTGTTCTGGAGCCACCGCTCAGGAAACTCTAAGGAACATAAAGACAGAGGTTCTCAGGGTAACAGGAAAATGTTGCTGACATTGTTCTGCATGTAATAACTGTAACAGTTGGAGTTCATCCTTTTACACTGGGTCTTTAACACTTTATAATGGACCTCATCTTAACGCTCATCTGAACCAGGACATGCTGACCAGTCACTTTTTCAAGTCAAGTGTGACACTGCTTGGTGTGAAAGCTGAGTGTAGACAGACAGTTATCCTGCTCGGTGTCTCTGTTGTTTCTCTTTATTTCCGTCAGGTCTCAGAGAACCAGCTGACGACGCATCAGCCAACCGAACCAGAGCTGTGATGGTTAATTAAGAAGCGCTGGTACAGGAGACAGCCCAAACTCTCCTTTTTATTACTCTGAATACAAATATCAGTGGGGGCCGAGCGTGGATGGTGTGTTGTCTTTAATATGATTGCACACTCGCTTAATTAGCGAGCTCTCAATCCGTGATCTCTCTGTCAAGAGTCTATTAGCCTGGTGGGTTTGCAGACTTCAGTCCTGCAGTATGAGGGAGTGTTTGTTAATGTGTAGGTGTGTAATGTGAAAGGGTGGGCTGCGTGTTGACAAGTATGAATTAGCTCAGGGCAGAGAGAGCACAGAGTGATGGTGACAGGTTATTAAGTACTTCATGGTTCTTATATGGCTGCCATATACTGTGTATATATATATATATATATATATATATAGAGAGAGAGAGAGAGAGAGAAAACCAGTAAAATATATATATATAAACAAACAGATACCTGTGTCACTGGGAACGTGCACTCTCTTTTAGGCAAATTAACCATTGAAATCTTCAGAATAGAATACAATAGAAGTATTTTATTTTATTGATCCCAACCTGGGAAATTGAAGGACCTTTTTAATAGAATAGTGAGGATTAAAACTTACAACATATTGAAACATAGAACATAATTTCAGCTAGAGCTTTAGTAATCCAATCAGTTGCACAGCGATGTTTTAGTAAATTAAGTCTCCATTTCCTGCAGCCGTGTAGAATCTTTATTATTTACCATTAAATATGCAGTGTGGGCCAGTCGACTGCAGACCTTAAAGAGTTTCATTAGAGTTTAAAAATCAGGGTTTGGTTTCCAGCTGATGTTCTCGGGGCTTCTCCTCCTTCAGATTTGGGCTAAAAAGGTGTGTTTTTTTCAGGAAAGTGGTCACATTAGATACTAAGACAGCAGAGACTTTTATCACCTCTTTCTTGTCTAATTCTTTTTGAAGAGGATTTTGTTAGTGGTCTAATTGCTGCTCCTGTGTTTGCTTGTTTTTCACCCGATGAGTCGCTTCAGGCTGAGATTATAGGAAACCACGTGTGTCAGTTGAAACCTTGAAGGTGATATCTATTCCTGGCCTCCATTTGTTCCTTCCAGCGCCTCTACCACATGCAGCAGTCCTCCCAGGGAGCCTTCCTTCCTGGGCGGCTGTCAGCCGGCCTCCCAGCAGCTCTAGGTGTTGGTAATGAGCAGCTTCAAACCTCATTGCCCCCTCATTACAGTCAGGACCTGCTGGGACTTCTGCTTCTCTCCGTCTCTCCAGGATGTCACTATCAAAGAGTGAGCTCGCTCACTGCTGGACACAGGTAGACTTCTGAGGCCTCTGTGACGTGTGTGTGTGTGTGTAGGGTGAAGTAATTCAGTATGCACACTGTGTGTGTTTGATATGTTCTGTTCCTCCCAGGCCTCCACAGCATTTATTCAGTATTTGTCCTTTCCGTTGGCTCCTTAAACACATTTTAGTGTGACTTTAAAGTGACATTCCTCATAATGTAGAAACCAGAAAATCACTTATTTTAAGGAGAAGAGGGGAACCAGTGGGTGTCTGCCACAAACTACAGTTCCCATTTACTAAATGTTGTGTGAAATACTCTAAATAACTGCTATCTTGAAAACATTTCTCACTTGCATTTTCTGTTTTGAAATATCTTTTAACTCTCATTGTTATCATCTTCTACAGCATGTCTGGCTCACTGTGAACAGCATTGTGTGATTTAACCAGTCTTCATCATACATAATTACTAATGTCATATGTTCAGTCAGATTAGTTTTTTTAATCAATCTTTTCTACAGTAACAAAAAATATTTAATAGTAAGTGTGTTCAGGAGCAACTAAAGCTTAATAACACAAATTAGAAAAATATGAATTTCAGTGAAAACAGACAACTGATGCATAAAGAAAACATGGTCAAAAATAAAAGTGAAGCAGCTTCCTGAGATAGATGAGAGCACATCTCAGTGGACTCAGTCTGGATCAGGACTCTATTGGCTGATCTTTCCATGACTCATGGCCCATGATTGGCTGAACAGAGACAGATGCAGAGAGAGGTTCACCACTATTAGCCTGCTGCTGATGACTGCGGCGTCATGTCAAACATGGCTGTCATGACGTTTACATTTCAGCAGCTTCCTACCAGCCTGTGCCGGTCAATGAGGATTGACTCATTCAAGCAGTGCAGTTATTAGCATTTTTCTTGTTTTCCCTGTGGAACGTAACAACATAAGAGATGTATGTGCAGCATAGTGGTGCTATATGATACATATCCTCCTGGCCATGTGTTTGCCTTTTTAAGCTCCATGGTCTGTCTGAGAGAAACCCTTCACCCTGCAGCAGCCATCAGTCCAGCACCACTGGCCAACAAGACTCAAGGCTTCATTACGCACACCAGCCAAAGGAGGTATCCGTCTCTCCTTCTAGCTTACCTCCTTAAACCAGGAGGACTCACTGGAGAGAAGCTACATTTAAATTTAGGCCCCTGCTTTATCCTGGCTCTCTCATTAGCAGCGCTGTAGACTAATTGTTACTGGTTAAATCTTTATTGCCGTGGGTTCTTTCACTTGTTCCTCTCCCTCTCTGCCTCTCCCACTGTTTTTCTCCCTGCTCTTTTCCAAACGGCACAATGGCAGGGGCGGCTCTTTGTATGGCAGTAATTAGCTTTTATGGTGTTGCTATGAGTGGAGTCTTTTCACTGCCGTGACCGTCACTCTGCTCTGCCTGTCGCTTTATCACCCTGCCATGCTCTGGGCAATTAGTCTGCAAGCCCACCTCCCACACCAGCCGCCACCCCCACCGTCCAGCCCTGTCCTCCCAGAGCTGAGCAGAGGCTTCCAGCTCCCTCCCACTCTTTCACTGCAGCTCTCACAAAGATCTTTTTGTCGGGCAGTTGCGTAGTCTAACCTTCTGTGTAAACTGGAAATTTCTAATAGTGTTACAGATGGCAGATGCAGCATGTTATTTTGCAACGCCATGGCTTTGAATGGGATAATTGTCAACACACAAGAACAGGAATTAATGATGTTCGCTGTGCGTTGCTTCGCTATACAATTGCTGTTTGATTTCTCTTCCTTTGTCCACAGTCCTCAAAATTATAGCTGCAGTGTGCAGAATTCATCTTACTAAGCTTGCCTTGGAGCATAATTTGTGCACTCATGGCGCCTCATCTGCCCACACACTCCACACGCTCCCACCAAATGTTATCCCTCATTTAGATACATGAAGGAAAGTACAGGCATGAGGATTCTCCTGCCTTAGAACTACTGTAACACACAAATTAATATAAATATGTGGCTTTTTCGATGATCACTGGGGACCCCCAGGCAGAGTCGCCTGTCCCTTCTGGGAAAACTCCCAATTGCATTAATACCTGGATGTCGCTTTGAAGTGAAACGTTTTTGAATGAAACAGTAGGAAAGTGAGGACATTTGCATGCACACAGTTTGATTTAACAACACGTTGATATCTGCCCCCTTATGAGAATTACTGTATGTGTTTACTGTGACAGGTGTGAAATGAGGACGTTTAATGTGAAGAAACAGGTAAGAGAAGAGTGAAAAACAGCTGGATGGAGCTGAAGAACACCTTGACAGGCACAGTGTCCACATGACATTAACTGTTTAGCTGGTTTGGTACACAAAGCACCAAAAAAAAAAAAAAAAATTCGAAAAAAGAGAAGAAGTTTTTGTTCTAAACCTAACCAAACATTAACCGTTTTAGCATCAGACCAAAAGATTTTTTTTTTTTGCAACAGAAAAAAGACCAACTAACAAACATATTTCCCCAAAAACCTCTGTGAGGTTGAGTCCTGTTATCACAGCAACGTTTCTGAGCCGGTACAATGACAAATAGGAGCTGAAAGTCTGAGCAGTGCTTTCTGGTAGCTCTGTGCTAAGTGAATGCCAGAGAGGACCACTGTGAAATCACACATTCAGCAGTCAGTTTTTAACAAAAGCAGCTGTGTTGAAAAAGGTATTCAGTTCTGGATTATTTGCCAATTTCATGCATTTTTCTCTTATTCTTTCTGACAGTGACCATCATTTTGGTGATTGCTGCAAGTCGTTTCACTAAAGACGTTGAGATTAGAAGACCAGTTTTACTCCAAACTATTATCGTCTTTGACAAATTTCCCAGAGATGTTCAATTTCCTAGACTGACAACAACAGATCTTTAATATCCATATGAACAACCATTCTGGTTTCACTGCTCCAGTCAGAATGACAAATCCTGACCTAAGGGAACATTTGAACTCCTGGGAGCTATCGGCGGTCTCGTCACTGAGCTGTGGTCTTTCCTTCTTAGCTCAGATATCGATCTGCCACTTAAGCAATTAGTGTGAGCAGGCCATTTTCCCTTCTTAGCCGTTCTCCTCCTCACTCCAATCTACAGCTCTTGGAAAATACCAAAGGATTGCCTGGAGTCAGAAGAAGCCAAATTACCTGCTCTTTTCCTCTCTTCATAGTGATCACCTGCCAGCTGCAGCGTTTAGAGAAGCTTTCGACTGTTCATACAGCTCGATCACCCCTTCCTCTCTCCCTCACACTGCTTTAGAGGCCTGCACACTCACAAAGCCCACAATCTGATCTGAAACTGAAGCTTTTCACCGTTTAGTTTGTCATTGCTTGACTATCAGGAATTCCATCCAGTGTCTTTTTTAACACCTGATGCTCTAGCTACCCTGCTAATGTCTGGGGAGGTTTTCAGTCATCCAGGTGGAGGTGAATCAAAAAGAGCAACTGGACAGCTTAATGTTTGTTAAGATGTTTCTCCTCTTCATCACCAAGAGGCTTCTTCAGTTCTGACTCGTAAAGACACCAGATATTTCTCTTCCTGTTGGAGCAGAAAACACAAACACAGTAATGTGGTGTTTGCTGTCCAGTGCAGTGAAGAATGCACTGACTTGTACATTGGTGGAGACTCAACACAGGAGAGCAAACTCCTCAGGACAAGACTCAGCAGGTCACCTGAAGACACCTGAGGACACCTGAGGACACCTGAATACCCTCCTTTGAGGACAGTAATGTCAGCAACCATTCACAGATCACCTTAACAGCTGAGACCTGTTGTTCTGCTGGTTTCTGTTGTTTGTTTGTTTTCTGAATAAACATCTGGACTGTCTACCAGTCAGTAGAGCTGAAGAAGCCTCTGCGATGATGAAGAGGAGAAACATCTTCAACAAACCTCAAACAGTCCACCTGACTCTTTATTGCTATTTTTGATTTACCCCCACTAATGTCAAGTTTCACTCATTAAATGCATTGCGTCTTTTCAAAATAAACTTCCAATTTTCACCTAGTTTTACTGTTTACTTGGTTAGGTTTTGGAAAGATTTGAAATGTCATGTAGCTTCTGTACGAGACCTAGAACAGGTTTAAATAGGATGTAAACATATAGAAAAGATATATTTGAGTCTGCACACTATCTCAGCGGCTAATAGCCAACAAGCTTACAGTGTAGCCTGTGGAGCAGGATTTTATTGTGAAAGGTGGACTATAGGACTGAGGTGGTTATGTGCTGTTGATAAGGTTCAAGCTGACCAAGAATCACTTTATGATGAGTTTGTTGTGAGAATAGGTTGAAACAGCAGCGATCACTGGCCTTTCATTCAGGAAGTAAAAGCAGACGCTCAGTCATTGCATCACTTTTCATGAACTCAAACAGCTCTCAGTGGAAACGAGAAACAGAGAAAACCGATCCAAAGCCAAACGAATGATTTTCTAGTTGTTTCTTTTTATCTTCAGCAGCACTAGGCTTAAATCCACTACCTATCAAAGCTTCACACTGACCTCACTCTGGCCGCTTTTCTTGCTGAGGGAATCCTCATTTTGCTTGTTTCACCCAATTTTGTCTGTTTTTCTTTTCACGATGGTGGGCACTGAACTAAGGGCAGAGCTGATCAAAAAGAGTTGCTTCTTGTTAGTTTTCTGTGGCTGTGTTCACAAGGTTTTCTGGAAAATAAGCAGCTCTGTGGCTTGAAAGTGAAATAGTGAGACTTGCTGGTGTTAACAAGGTAAACCTGCAGCTGCTGCAAAGAGAATGAACCGGAAAGAAGGTAGACAGGAAGGAAACAAGAGTTACTTTACTGAGTAGAACCAGTGATGCTACATTATACTTAGAATGCCATCCAAGTTTTTACACAGATCCAGTTGTATCAAAATCTGATTGGTTGAGCTGAAAAATGTGAACGTGTTGAGTAAATAATGAGTTCACATTTTAAATAAACCAATGATGAGGAAAGTGAGACGTGAAAAGAAGCAAGAATCCTCAGAATGTGCTGCTGTGCTCACTCTTAACGCCATCCTCATTCCATCCTAAAGAGAACAGGAAATCTCATCTGAGCTCTTATTCTGAAGCATTAAATGATAACAGCTCAAGTTCAGTCATTCTCATTATACCACATCTAAGCAGCCAAAATGCCAGCCTTCAGATATCTGCCTCGATATGCAGCCATCTGTAGAGAGAGCGCATTTCTCCTCCTGACATTTGCTCAACAGAGAGTAGAAACAGGAAGGAGGGCCATCACTTTATTTAATTACTGAGTGATGATGTGTTGAAGAGGCTATTTGCAAACTGATGTCCATCGCCGAGATTCCCTCACAGCAGGAGCAAAGATCATCGATGAGGAAATGTGTTGAGAGGGTCCACTCGTTCAGTTTTCTGGGCTCCACATCACCAAGAACCTCTCTGGACTGTGAAGACCATGAGGGAGGTGGAGAAGGTCCAGCAGAGACTCCACTTCATGAGAGGAGCTCAGGAGGAACAAGCTGGAGGAGACTTTCTACTGAGAAACCATGGAGAGCTTCCTGCTACTGCATCATGAGGTAGTACTGCATCATGAGGTAGTAGCACTGCATCATGAGGTAGTAGCACTGCATCTTGAGGTAGTAGTACTGCATCATGAGGTAGTAGCACTGCATCATGAGGTAGTAGCACTGCATCTTGAGGTGGTAGCACTGCATCATGAGGTAGTAGCACTGCATCATGAGGTAGTAGCACTGCATCACAGTGAGGTAGTAGCACTGCATCATGAGGTAGTAGCACTGCATCATGAGGCAGTAGCACTGGATCACAGTGAGGTAGTAGCACTGCATAATGAGGTAGTAGCACTGCATCATGAGGTAGTAGTACTGCATCACAGTGAGGTAGTAGCACTGCATCATGAGGTAGTAGCACTGCATCACAGTGAGGTAGTAGCACTGCATCACAGTGAGGTAGTAGCACTGCATCATGAGGTAGTAGCACTGCATCATGAGGTAGTAGTACTGCATCACAGTGAGGTAGTAGCACTGCATCACAGTGAGGTAGTAGCACTGCATCATGAGGTAGTAGCACTGCATCATGAGGTAGTAGTACTGCATCACAGTGAGGTAGTAGCACTGCATCATGAGGTAGTAGCACTGCATCATGAGGTAGTAGTACTGCATCACAGTGAGGTAGTAGCACTGCATCATGAGGTAGTAGCACTGCATCAGTTTAGTGGTACTGCATAAGTTACATAACAAGCACACTTATTTTGAATAACTATTTTTCCGAAACCTAACCAAGTCATTTTTGCTGCCTAAGCTTATGTTGGAAGTTTATTTTGACAAGAGGCTGTACACATATAATGAATGGAAACTAACTGATATCAAAGGCCATAGTTTGGGCCACTGATCATGAGTCAGTATTTGGGAGTGAGAATATAGAATATACCAGTATGTGATGATGAAGATACATCAGAGTAGTCTTCTGTTTGCCACTGACTGATTGAGCTGATCACTCAGGATAAAGGATTGTCTGTCTCTGCCATCATTTCTTACCTTGCCTCATCAAATTGCCATAATTAATTTACCTATTGACAGACTCTTCATGTCCTTGACGGATCATTTTTAACTGAACTGAGTCTGTTTTTAGTCAGCTAATGAAGCAGTAATGGTGATGATTGTTTTCCTACTTAGAGGAGAGTTTTTGTCAAACTAACAACTACTAAGTGATAATTAATTGATTCCCGGCCACCTGAATAAGCAGAGTTTTAATAAGAAGTGACAAGAAGAACAAGTGCCAGTGAAAGCATCCCTTCGCCATGTGAGCAAACCTCTGCATGCTTTGTTCAAGAGGTGAGGGAGAAAAACTAATCAGTCCTTGGAGATCATAATCTGTAAGAAATGTGCACCATTGGAGGCAAAAAAGAGCTTTGAGACAGTATAAGTGACGTACATAAATGATATGAATCAGTGTCTTTCATTGTGATGAAAGTTACACCTCCCTCAGACTTGAAGACATGAAGTGTCTCATTTCAGCTGATGCTGAAGAGAGCAGTGCTTACGTAAGCTCTGATGGGGTAGTGTAAACCTCTTTAGCGCTGTTCCCAAGTGCAATGGAGCAATATTTTTCACTCTAATACATATTTTCCAGATGCTTGAGGTGCAATTGATTGCTGTTTCTCCTGCTCAGAGGTTTTACTTTGAGATATTTTCCATCTGCTCCTTTGGGCCTGAAAGGCAGAACTGAAATTTCCTTCAGCAGCTTCAAAAAAAAAAAAAAAAAAATCTCCCCCACAAACACAGGGAAGCCCTCTGTGGACGCTGTGTCAGTCAATGAAACGGCTCCATATATTCAGTGTGAACTTGTGATAAATCTCATAGTGAAAGATCAGTGCTGCATTTCTTTATGTAAAGGTTTCCTAAACAGCTCAGGCTTGACAGCGTGAGGAACATGGAGCTGTGAAGACAGCTGGGGAGAGAAGCACCTTTTTAGTCGTCAGTTCACAGTCTGATATGCTGTTTGTGAGTCAAAGTGATTCCCTGAAGGCCCACACAGCTCTTATCTGCACTTCACTTTGAAATGGATTTCTCTTTTCTGTTTGTTTTTCAAGGAACATGTTATTTTGCTCCACACTATGCTATTCAGTTTAATATTCCAAAGTTTGTTTCCCAAGATTCACTTTTAGCAGTTTTCCTTTCAAGCTGGAGCACAGCTAATTGTCAGCTTGACTTACTGGTGTTTTTAGCAGCCACAGATGATATTTATATTTTTCTGAGTCTATGACTCACCACATGTTACACATTAATTGCTGTTCTGCTGCTGACCTGGATGATCTGGATGTAAACTCCCAATGTGACCAGAAGTGACTGTGATGCATTCAGCAGCATCCTGTTTGCTGCTTTGTGGGATGGGTACGGCTTTACATAATGTCCTTAATCCCATCTCACACAAACTATTTGGGCTCGCTGTTGTTTTGTTCGAAAGAAGGTTAGAGCCAACAGGAGACGGAGTGGTAAAACTGTGTTAGACAGTAAACCGTCCTCAGCAGCAGAATTTACAATTTATTTTGCTGATGCAGATTTTTCCTTTTCTGACTCTTTTCTCAGCAGAGAGATCACACCTTCACTCAGTCACATCAGTCCATTCATGAGGACACGAACAAGTGAAACATCATCAGCTCAGCAATAGGTTCGGTCTGTTGTTGGTGGCTGAACGATTTGAACTCTACACAAAAAAATCCTCACAAAAAATCCATATTGTCAGACTTAGAAGTAGTGTGTTTGTCTCAGAACATTTTGCAGTCATTACATTCAGACTGAATGAAATGAGTGGACATGATTCACTGATTGCCATCCTGATTAATATCAACAAATGAAACAAAAAGAAACTGAACCGAGCTCTAAACATCCCTTTAACTTTATGCACCTGTATCCATCACTACAGAGATATTTTCACATGAATGTAGTCAATGTCTGTACACTCTCCTGAAAGCTTAGATTACATTAAAATGTGCAGGATTTGTGGGTTATGAACTGATCAAACATCATCCTCCAGAGTGTCGAGCTGCCTGGCTCAACTTTAAGTCTGTTTAAATGCAGAATCTAACTTTCCAGCTCATGGAATCAGCAAATATGGAGGAATGTCGACAAACCAAACGAAAAACCACCCAAAAGAAGTGGCTGCACTCTCAGAGGGCGCCATGAATATTAAACAAACACCATTCTGTCAGAGAAATGCTGTAAGTGATGTTGTGTGTGTGTGTGTGTGTGTTGATGTAAATACAGCGTGTCAGGAGTGTCACTGCTACATGGTTTATGACGGAGGCGACTGAGGCTGCTGGTGGCTTTGGGAGATTCAGGAGGCTGTTCATGGTTGCTAATAGTGTGTGCGTGTGTGTGTGCGTTTGTGTGTTTGTGCGCACACATCGAGGTGGCAGCAGGGACTCAGTATTCCCATGCACAACACGTCCTAGGGCAATCGCCACGGCGATTTACCCTCTGCTCTGTTGCCGTGGTGACTGAGTCACTCAGGAGGAGTGTGTGTGTGTGTGTGTGTGTGTGTGTGTGGGATGACGACGACAAAGGCCCTTGTTACTTTAAGATGATAGCCACCATCTCTCTTTTTCCACCAGGCCTCATTTCCTCTCACTGCTCCACTCCTTTCTTTATCAGTTTGTCCTCCACTTCCTGCCGTCAGCACTCAGACTGTGAGTTCATTAGTTTGACGCCTATCTGTGGCCAAACCCTCCACCAGTGTATCTCCAGTGTTGTCTGTCTCTGACACATTATTGGTATAATTATAAGACAATATAATTATTGCTTCCTGTTGTCAACCTCTCTGCATATGGGACGTGTCTGACAGAGTGAGAGGCTGAATCTCACCAGACACTTGCAGGGTATGTTTAATCTCGTGGATGAAGCGTAATACACTGCTCCGTGCTTTATTAAAGGTTTAGATTAGGGGAGAAAAGCAAGTCTTGCTCTAAATCCTGCAGCCTTGAAAGGCTTAAGGTGTGATGGGAGCGGTATGAAGAGTGTGCCAGTCAGTGTGTGTGTGGGCTCCAGAGCGAGGATAAGATAAGAGGCCAAAAATAGGACGATAGATATTTACAGAGCGACGGTCTGGGTGAAGATTAGTTTTTAATAGCAATCTGAGCCTCCATTTAATTGTCTCTGTCTCTTGTATTTAATTTGGAGCTGTGTGTGTGGTCTGATGGACCTGGTGCTGACCAGGAAGTAAGGCCAAGTCACGTTTATTTATGAAGCCCAATATTGCAAATTACATGTGAGCGCAGCCTCTGTTCTCTGACCCTGAGCACAGCACGAACAACATGGTCTTTACATTAAGCAGCGCTCTGCAGCAGCGCCAGCTCCAAAAACTACACCTCAATCCATGATGACTTTATATATAATGATTACTGACCTCTTCTTCTCCTCTGATACTCTCTATCACTGCCAATAAGATCAATAACAGAAACTGGTTTTGAGCTGTGGTGTTTCCTCCATTAGTGTGGCAGATTTAGCACCAATTCATGAGCAAATCCATTATGTTTAAAACTTGATGTTTCTCCAGAACCAATAGATAAGACACACCATATCACTTATGTGCTTAAATGGATGGAAGCTGTTTGTTGTTGGAACTTGGGTTAAATAAATTTCAGAAGTTAACTTCCATATATAAGCTAAATTAAATCAATGCTGACAGCCTGCAACCGTCCATCTTCTGAACTTTATTTCTCTCTATATTACATCAGCAGACTTCATTTCTCTTATCCGTCGTATTTACTACCAAACAATAAATGTAATAATAATAATAATACCATAATAAGATGCTTGTGCAGATGACCTAGAGAGGCAACAGTCACATCAGTGAAAGCACAACGCGTTCATCAGCAGCTTTTAACATAATTTTCCCATCTGACCCAGACACTAATGATGAAATATACATATGAGCTGACATGCTGACAACATTGGACCACAGTGAAGAGATGGCAGAGCGTATTGTCTGACATTAGACTGATAGAAGTGTCAGTCTAACACAGGGAGTGGAAAAAGCCACATTGTTAAGGTTGTCATGATAAGGCTATTAGAGGAGCCTTTCTCCCTTTGTTCATCCTGCTGATTATCATGCCACTGTGGCAGGAATGGAGATGAGATGTGAGTGTGCAGACATTCACTAAGTTTGACTTTGGCCTCCAGCTCCACAGGGAGGAAGCCTTAAATTAAGTTGCCACAGATTCAGCCTTTCTGTTGGAGGAGAGGTCAAGGAGTGCTTCGCTTATTCACACAATCCTCTGAACGGCTGTAGAGTTATAAAAGAGGGTGTGTCGAGGAGAGCGAGGGGCACATATAGACATGTTACACCATCCAGCAGTACATACAGTATGCTGTGACACACCATTAAACTAGCTCACCTCTCTCTCAGTCTATATCTCTGCCCCGCCTGCTCGTGCCTGTTAGCTTCAAACATCAACATGTGCTTACTGCATGTTACACTAAATGAGTTGGTTGGTCTGGTTACGGGTCTGTTTCCAGATACCAGTGTTCTTAAATATCCAACCCTCTGTTAGATGATCAACATGTCAGAAGTTTGCAAAAACTCGTGGGTAATTTCTTCCTCCACTACGTTTCGAGTCTGCATTAAAACCACCCCTCCGATTGAAGGGCTGGTTTTAAGGGACGATAAGCACTTCCCCTCGCTCTTGAAAGCAATGGGACACACTACCCCTACACGAGAACGCGCAACACCGAGTGCTAGAGGAAAAAACGAGTGGAAGTGGTTGTTTCCTGTCATGGTGAAATGGTCTGAAAACCTCCATTTATTACGAGCCAATCAGGACTTGTCAGGCAGTTCCTGTCACCACTCACAACCTCTTGAGAAACTTGAGTCTGGAAGTTCATTCTTGACATTGAGAAGTCGTTCTTTGTCAAAGTAATCCAGATACAGCGTCCACTTAACAACTTTCCTGAGACTCTTCAACCACATAACTGTGAAGGCAAAGACAAAAGCTGCTTCACTGCAGGCAGAGAAAAGACAACAAAAGGAAATACTGTGCTTTATTGAGTGAGATAATAGCAGAGAGCAAACCTGAAGCATGTTCAAGCATGTCTCTCAGTCTTCAGCAGCAGATCCATTGATGAGGACCATCATATTTTATATTATTATGTATTCTTATCACATTTCACAGCTTTGTATTCATTGTTTATGATGAACTGAAGTTCCTGCAGTGAGTGAATAGAGACCGAGGTCACGTCCACACTGAGGAGATTTTTATCTTGTGGTTGTTTTGTCCACACAGAACTGGTGTTGCACTTCTCTTCTTCTTTTGCTGTATGTGTGTAGCTGCGTTACAGCGCCACCCACAGGCTGGTTGTATGTATTACAGTGGTTTCACTGTTACATTGGGGACAGCCTTTACTTCAGGTTTCCTACCAACGATGGTTTCTTTTCACTGAGCCACCATGACAGCTAGAGTTTAAAATGACATGAGAGCCATGGTCCATCTGGTCTGCCTCTGAGAGCGGTCAGAGTGTTAGCATCACAGCGTGTTAGCCTCTTGGCAGCAGCCAATGAAAACATGATCTCTGCTGATTCAGTTACTGCTTCGATGGCTGCAGAAGGCCGTCGGTGTGCCAGCTAGTTTGATACGAGGCGTAGAGGTGCTGGAATGGGCAGTGGACTGGATCACAGGAGAATATTATAGTCACTGCAGTGATGAAGCCACAATTTCACCTGTATGTTTCCCTAATATCTGATGATCTGTTTCAGTAAATATGTTACACATTGGTCTAATGTATATCCTAACAATGACGTTGAAGGTTTCCTAACATGAATGAAGAAGTTATTTAAATTTAAACCCAAACCTAACCAAACATTAACTATAGCAGTGGTAGCTTAAAATTACTGATTAACTGAATATTTTTAATGTTTCTGGAATGGTTAAGCCACCAGTGTGCAAGCTCTGTCATCAAAATGGAATTATTATGTTTGCCCATGACTCTTCTGATGAGTTTGAATGAGAACAGACTGGAGTCCCCTAACCTGCAGCATGAAGTCTACTGGTGGTTGCTGCAGTCAATTTAGTGAAACCATGGAGGCAGAGACCTTTGGCCCAGATTCGTCATGTTCCTCGTGTTAATTCAGCTGTGGCTGTGTGGGTTTGAATAACGACCAGTTTGATGCTATTTTCTGAGTCTTTGTCCACTTTTTTGTTGCTGGCACCTTATTGTAAATGTGCCTGGTACCACATTGTCCTTAACATAACACTACATCATCATCATTATCGTCTGCTGTCACTTCATTATCATTTTATTTTTATTCAGTGCTGAAAACCAGGATCATCTTCATGGTCTGTGGTGGAGAGAACCAGAGGAGGACAGCCTGCTGATGCTAGCCACACTGTTCTCCTGCTCGGCCTGTGATCTTCAGATAGTCAGAGCGTGGGCTCACTAAGATGGCTTCCATGGCAACAGCAAAATTACCTGTAGAGAGTGTGTGTGTGTGTGTGTGTGTGGGTGGGTGTGTAAGGGAGTAATAGGTCTGCTTCAGATCTGCAGGGACTCAGGAAATAAACACCCTGTCAACACTCTGAGACCTCAGATTAAAGCTTCATCCCTCTCCTCATCCTGCTCTCACATCTTAATCCTCATCCCAACACTTCATATGAACAACTCAATCAGCACTACTGCTAAATAACCACCAGCAGTGTCCAAGTGAGTGACAACACATTAAACACTGAATAAAACAAGATGGCTTCATTAATAACAGATAAGAAGCATTAATTTCAGACCTACATTATTGTTGTTGTCATACACTGAATGACTTAGTAACAGTCTTGGATTATCTTACATTTAAGTCCAAATACAGTCAAACTTCTTGAAGGCATTGATAAAATACCTACTCTCTGTGTAATTAATACTGGGAGGGTTGGTAATAAAATATGTGTCATATGAAAAACACAACTGGGCTACGAGTCCCTTAACAATTAGTTTTATGGTGTCATTTTTCTTCCTCTGCTATTTATAGTCCCTGATCTTCACTGCTTGTTCAGAAACAGGATGATATTTTCCTTCCAGCTACTTTTAAACTCAGCATTTCCCCGTCGTCCTGAAAACTTGATGTGCCTGACTTTTACATTCAGACTGAGAACATCATGAGAGGACATTCTGAAACAACCATGTAAGTTTAGTCTGTGTTACTTTTTTGTGTTTACTTTGCTGTACTATGTCTCTGAAAACAGTGAATAGCTCAAATGAAAGAAGAGACTCTCTATTTCATCATGAAAAAAAAAAAAATGTTTTTACCTTGTTCCATTCTTGTTTTATCAGAGGTAGAGGACACTTTCACCAAAATCACCATTTTTTGTCCACATTCTGTTTGTTTTGCTCTCTAATCTCGATCGTCTCCACTTCCTGTTTTGATCTCTGTGGTGTATACCGTCTCTCTATGCTCTGACTACATCTCCCAGAAGCCCCAGCATTACTCACAGGCTGTGGGAGATCACGATCGGCAACCCGCTGCAGAAAAAACACTTTGACGTATTATTACGTTGATGGCACTCAGTGAGTAAATGTATTAAACAATCTATTGTATGAAATCCATTTTAGTTATAATGTTGACTTCAAGCAATGAAGTTCTGTGTCGTAATCAGGATTCAGTTTGACCACCTGCACTGTAGGGAGACTGTCCACCATCCGTCACCAGTGTTCAGAAGCTCCACACAGAGCAGATCAATGCAGCTGGAGAGGCTTACAGTCCATGTGTAGTGCATTGCATTCTGTAACGATTTCCTGCCGCTGTTTTAATGTATCTATAGGACAGGTCGATGAGCACGCCAGGAAGAATTCTATATTTCTGCCTGATGAACTACTTAATCATCTCGGGAACGGTCGGCTGAGTGAGAAAAATCCATAACCATTTTACCTTTTGTCTTTCATTGGCCACTGCCTCTCAGGTCATCAGAAACAGACAGAGGATTGTGGGTGAAACAGAGGAGGGGTCAGTGAGAGATGAAAATTAACTAATACATGCTGATCAGTATTTAGGGCAGTAACTCTGTGAACCATACGATGGTTACTAGCAGACTTCTTTTAAATCTAGTGTGAAAAGGTTCAAAATGCTCCCAGCAACCATTCATCTTTATGTATCGACAGTTTATGTTGCTTCTCCTTTAACCATTGTAATATCCAGCATATTTGGTCACGTTTAGTCAGATACTTTCCGATCAGAGCAGAAGGCTTTAACACAGGAGGATTGAGACAAAGAAACGAAACATTCTTCAGATTTTCTGCATCAGAGCCACTGTAGTTACTGTGTGAACATGATGGATGATGATTAAAATGTGACAGTATGTGCTCAGTATCACCACACAGCTGACTCTCTTTCTCCTTCCTCCACCAGTTCCTTTCCTTTATTGTGTTTCCGCTGAACCACAGTGTGTCCAGGTGAGCTCTGACTGTCAGCCTCATTCATCAGTGATGGCTCAAAATCTTCAAACTTGCTCTAATAATGTGGCTTCTCCTACCAACATGTATTCTATTCGTGAAGCCAACGTCTTTGGGTAAGAAAGTAGAAACGTAAGTGGCTTCATAAATAAGTCATTACAGCCTGATGCCTTCTGAAGGGAACAGACAGGTGAAGGTAAGAAGGAGAGCATAAAACGTGGAGCAGATGGGGACGACTGATCAGCTCTAAATGATTGTGCTTTATCTTTTGTCACTAATGAGAGTTGCTCGGGCTAATTTGCTGGCTATTAAAGCTGCTTTCTGCTGGTGGATGAAAGCTTTGCAGTTTGAAGACCCTCGGAAGAAGAGTGTCTTCTTTTTGTCTCCTAACATTAATAAAAAGGTCCAGCTTTGCATCAAATGAGCGCCTCTTTGTCCTCACCTCAGGTCTTTTCAGTCCCTCACCTTCGATGTCTCCCACCAAGCTCTGTCTTTTTCACTCACTTTCTGGATCATTCTGTCTTGTCTCCTCTCTCTCTTTTTACTCATGCTGTGCTGAATGTCTCTTTATCTGTCTCAACAGAGCTCATCTGCTCAGCTTTTGGTAAAGACGAGACAACTGCCTTTAAATGGGCCCGGCAGAGGACACTGAGACATACTGGACTTATTGTCGTCGTGCTCGTCTTGGTCTCACTGTCAGTCTTTATCTTTCCCTCTAACACACATCCTGTACAGACACAGTGTGGGGATTTGACAGCAGAGTGAGTGAACACTGAATCCAGACCAGATTACTGACCACCAGCTCTCGCTGTCTCACTCTTTTTATCTGCACTCACATATTTTTCTTTGGATTGAAATGTCTTTTCTTTCTCATTTCTAGTATTCTTTCAGAGTTAAGTGTTAGAAATCTTTTGACTGAGGGAAGCAGAGCCTTGATTTCTGGTGCATTAGGAGACCATACCTGACACTGAACCATCTCCAGACTCAGACTTCATTTTGATCACAACTATACAACTGTAAAGGCAAGTGTGCAGTAAAGTGTGTGTGTGTGTGTGTCAAAAGATAGAGTAAAAGTTGTTAGTCAGGAAAACACTCAATGTTTTTTCATCAGCAGCAACAGTCAAACAACAGGAAGGTTCAAGACTCTTTCACTTTCGGCCCCACAGTTTCAGGAAACTTGTCAATCAATCGATCAATCAGGTCTGACAGGCTGGATCTGCTCAAGGCTCCTTCTTTTGCTGTTCTTTTATTCTGGCTGAAAGATCGAAGGTGCTTCATCTGACAGTCCTGTGGTTCAGCAGATATTTGACTGGTGGGCTCTGTGAGGGGCACCACTTATTGACCAGCGCTCACACTTCACTGTGCTTCAGTGTTGTTGAAATCATGATTGATTGGGACAAAGGGGGAGTCTATTATTTGTTTAAATCATCTCTCCATGTATTGATCATGTTGCTGATTGTTGCCCTTTAAATAATGATACCACATTAAATTAAATACTTAGTTTTTTAGTGACAAACTGATAAAAACAGAAAATAGTTAGCTGAAGGAAAGATTCCTAACCTGTAAAATGAAAGTAACAGTTTTGTTTTTAATTAGTCATATTGCACAATGCATTGAATTCATGTACTGTGTGACGTTACAAACTGCTTCCAGTCTTTTTAGGACAGCAAAAAAAAACCTTTAATCTCTTTAAATAAAACGAGTACAGTGCACTGTGATTGGTTAATCTGTTTAAATAAAACCAGTGCAGTGCGCTGCGATTGGTTAATCTCTTTAAATAAAACCAGTGCAGTGCGCTGCGATTGGTTAATCTCTTTAAATAAAACCAGTGCAGTGCGCTGCGATTGGTTAATCTCTTTAAATAAAACCAGTACAGTGCGCTGCGATTGGTTAATCTCTTTAAATAAAACCAGTGCAGTGCACTGCGATTGGTTAATCTCTTTAAATAAAACCAGTGCAGTGCGCTGCGATTGGTTAATCTCTTTAAATAAAACCAGTACAGTGCGCTGCGATTGGTTAATCTCTTTAAATAAAACCAGTGCAGTGCGCTGCGATTGGTTAATCTCTTTAAATAAAACCAGTGCAGTGCGCTGCGATTGGTTAATCTCTTTAAATAAAACCAGTGCAGTGCGCTGCGATTGGTTAATCTCTTTAAATAAAACCAGTACAGTGCGCTGCGATTGGTTAATCTCTTTAAATAAAACCAGTGCAGTGCGCTGCGATTGGTTAATCTCTTTAAATAAAACCAGTGCAGTGCGCTGCGATTGGTTAATCTCTTTAAATAAAACCAGTGCAGTGCGCTGCGATTGGTTAATCTCTTTAAATAAAACCAGTGCAGTGCGCTGCGATTGGTTAATCTCTTTAAATAAAACCAGTACAGTGCGCTGCGATTGGTTAATCTCTTTAAATAAAACCAGTGCAGTGCGCTGCGATTGGTTAATCTCTTTAAATAAAACCAGTGCAGTGCGCTGCGATTGGTTAATCTGTTTAAATAAAACCAGTGCAGTGCGCTGCGATTGGTTAATCTGTTTAAATAAAACCAGTGCAGTGCGCTGCGATTGGTTAATCTGTTTAAATAAAACCAGTGCAGTGCGCTGCGATTGGTTAATCTCTTTAAATAAAACCAGTGCAGTGCGCTGCGATTGGTTAATCTCTTTAAATAAAACCAGTGCAGTGCGCTGCGATTGGTTAATCTCTTTAAATAAAACCAGTGCAGTGCGCTGCGATTGGTTAATCTCTTTAAATAAAACCAGTGCAGTGCGCTGCGATTGGTTAATCTCTTTAAATAAAACCAGTGCAGCGCGCTGCGATTGGTTAATCTCTTTAAATAAAACCAGTGCAGCGCGCTGTGATTGGTTAATCTCTTTAAATAAAACGAGTACAGTTCGCTGGAGATTTCCAGTGAATTGTACCAATGGAGGTGATTTCTAGCAAACACCCAGTAATCTAGAAACAGATTCTATTTGGAAAGTGTTATTTGATTGATCTGGGATTGTTGCTTGAAGTGGCAGAGCTCATTGAGCCACGGATCAGTTTAAAAGGAGGAGGAGATCAATTAGCCGGGCCTTGCTGCTGACGCTATTGACTGATATGCAAACAGAGGGCATTGATTGGGCTCAGGGCTGGAGCTTTTTCTACCCAAAGCAGCAACCATTAGTCACAGACAGGTGAGCCAGTGGCGCTCAGGAGGAGGCTGGATTAGTCTGATTTATTGTCGCTGATATTTGTCTTTGGGTCCAGTCAGCGTGGTCCACCTCTGGTCCACGAACATGTCAGACCAACCTTCAGGAAACTCAACACAAGCATTCCTGTCTTGTGAGGAAAGAAGAATAGTTGGAAGCTGCTAAATGTGACGATGCTAGTGTCAGCTAGGATAGCTTTCACTTTCACATAGAACTGGTTCCTCGACACTCTTTGTCCGACCTGCAGGCTGCTGCGAGCATCGAGTCTGTGGTGTGTCTGAAGATAGATGAGCAGGGTTTGTCATTCAGCCAGTGCTCCTGTAATTACACAGAGGAATTATGGCTCCTCACTCAGCTTACTGACTGAATAATAATCAGAGTTGCAAACACTTGGATTCATTTCACAGGTGCTTCATGCTGAACCAACAGCTAATTGAGTGTGGGACACAGTTTCCTGAGCAAAGCAGTGGCTTTGAACACATCACGTGACAGGCTCTGTCCATTATAGCTGCTGGGATACACTGATTAAAACAGAGATTAACAGCACCGACAGGCCACCTACATGCCTTCATAGTTCATTTCATTTTAACCTCTTGTCAGAATGTGTTGGACATGCCTTCTCTCTCCTGTATTCTGCATGAAGCTTCACCAGAAAAGCAGCACAGTATGACAGGATTTGTCTTTTAAACATGCAGAGAAAAAAACGGTTATGTATTGACAGATTTATACATTTATTTTTATGAATTTTATTTATTTATTAAAATGTTTCTGGTGAACAGAAACTTTAGCTTCGTATTATTTCCATTCTTTTTATTCTCCTTCAACTTCAGCTTCATTTCTTTACAAATGTGTTGTACTCACTGAGTATGGGGAGTGACGACACATGAAGACATCAGGTGCTTCTAGTTTCTAGATTTTCTCTATTTTTTTACACTTGTGTCTAATCATTTACTGTCGTGTTAAATACTCCATGGTTTTACCTTTTTAAACCTTTACAATGATTCACGTCCCTCTGAGGAAGATACTCTCTTTAACATGTGATGAGGAGCAGGGACATAAAGTCTCGTATTTATCAACTCCTGTATCTGTTACAATCGGCTGTCGCCATGGTTACCTGCAGTTCAGTGGAGCAGTAGCATAGTGATTTCAGTGAGTGGTTAAACTGTTATTTGTGATGTTCTGTGACTGATGCATCAATCAGACACTGAACTGTCTAGTTAATGTCCTGCAGACATGCAGGTAAGATGCTGCTGTCCATCTTTGGGCTGGTCCTCAGAAGAGGATCATCATCATGATTTATTTAATTTAATAGTGTAATTTAGATACATACATTTATTGTTGATGGGAGGAAACCATGGGAGAACATGCCAACTTCTCTCACTAAGGCCTGCTCCTGTGCAATTACTTTGGTCCAGTCTCATTTTCATTAAACTCTCAATAGAAACATTTCCTCTGTGGCAGTTACAGAAAATGTTCTGCACATTTATGAAGCAGCAGTTCATGTGAAGGAGGAATGATGGCAGTTCTTGACTAAGCAACAGAACACTGCAGTGAACAATAAAACAACCTTCAATGTCGCAAATGATGGCAGCGTAGAAAATAGAAGAGCCGGTCTTCAAGCTGCACCTAGCTTTGTGTCGCTCCTTTCTAGTTCTTTTCTTTTTTCTCATAAAATGTCTCTTTTTTCACAGTAAAGCGTCTTCTTCTCTTTGACTTCATTCCTTCAGAAGCTCTTTCTCCAACAGTTCCATCCCTGCCTCATTATCCTCCCCCCTCCTAACCCTGCCCTCTTTAAAAACAGAACAAGTGAGGAAGAAAAGGAAGTGAAATGCTCCTTCAGGGTGTTTCCTGCTTTGCTTTGGTAATGTCTCCTGCTCCTGCAAACAGGAAGTTTGGATTTTTGCCTCAAACAAGGGAAGTTAGGGCGAGGTGATTCCCCCTGAGTCCACGTCTAAAAGAAATGGATTTCATTACCTGCAGAGATATGAGCAGAAATGTGCTTTCATTGAAATATTGGCTTATTGACATACATATAGTGAAGTATAAAAAAGTACAAAGTCTTGATTATTCACCTTTTATTGCACATGTCTGTATTTACTGTGAGTTCAGAACGAAAAGTCCTCTAGATTTATTGGTGTGTTTATTACTGTGTATTTATTTTCTTTGTGAATTTCATCCATTTGCTGTTTTTTGTTGTTTTTTTTTTACTTTAAAGGGTAAAGCTGTGACTTTTCACTAGATTTGATGCAGCATTGTTAATAATTCTCTGCAGTCGTGGCTCAGATTAAAGACCTTTGGTTCCTGTTGAAAATGTAAATCTTTAAAACCAGGTCATGGATTTATGCATTCATGTTTTTAGAAGTCAGTCAGTCAGTAATTTCCTGAAACATCTGGCCTGTGTGTGTTTTAGTGAATGTTACTCAGACAGAGAAGCATTAGTGGGGACTATTTTCAGCTGAGGATTAATATTAATATTATATTAGGTGAGTCCATCCAGCAGCAGGACACACGAGGTTGACTCAAAATACATCAAGCTACAGATGAGTCTTCAACCAACCATGTTGTTAGCACTGCACTGCTCAGGTGCTTTTAGTCTCTTCATGGGATGTTTAGGATAACCAGACTTCATGTTTGAGTCCTTCACCGCTAAAGTTAGGATAACCTCCTCAACATGTTCAGCTCCTCTACACCTCCACTTTTCATCTCCATTCAGAAAACAGCCCTGTTTATCTTTCCTTTAAAGACCCAGAGAGACATTACTGCTCTATATTTTTATATATTAATACTCCGATATCATAAACGCAGAGAGACATGACTGTTCTGTATCTCTACATAGACAGTAGTTGATAATTCTGTATTTATGCAGTGAATATCATATAGAGCAGTTTGTGAGTCATGTGACAGATCTGTTGTAGTTTGGGGGTTAATATTGAGCGTTCTTATTTTATGTGTCCTTGAGCCTCACATCCTAGCCCCCATAAACATCCCTGACAACCCCCCCGTTTGACCCATGCATGCCCCCCTCCCACCCCCACACCCTGTAACATCCACCCGGGTGGAGATTTAGAAAGCGAGAAAGATCCGAGCTGGGATGGATTGATGAAATATTGATGAAAAGCTAAGTGTGTGATTTGTAGCATGGCATCAAAGGCATCTGCTTCCATGGTGCAGCGAGGGAAAGGAGGGAAGGCAGAGATAAAGGGATGCATACAAACACATGCAGATTGAGCATAATGCCATGAATCTCATTTTACTATAATATGATGTAATAAAGAAGATGCTCTCATTACTTTTGTGGCACAGTGCTGTTGTTACAGTGTGTTCTAGATCTATCTGTTGAGATTCAATGTGATGAGTGAATATTTACAGTTCAGACCATACCTTCATTCAAACAGTGTATACTTGAACGTGAAGGTTGGCGTTATTTCATAGCTTGGAAAAGCTAAAAGTTCCAGCTTTTTCCTTGCATAAAGTGTTCGTGTAGATCCAGCACTCTGCAGTCTGTTGATCACTTTCACTCAGTTTATTGGTGTGATAAATTTCTTCTCACTCTTCATTACTTCCCTGGACGTTCACTTTGAGTATTTTTTAAAGTTGTATTAAAAGCATCATCTATCCATGTTAATGGATGGCCACAGTGCAATAATCTGAAAGGAGACTTTTAGAGTTATACTCACTGGCACGAAGGCAAGGAGAAAGGTGTGGATGAATTAAAACAGGCTTATTTAAAGAAGCTGCTGCTGAACAAGTGTGAGGCTCTTTATGGGAGAATCTTTGAAATAGTCAAGTTTTAGTACAGATGTGTTTGAGAAGTGGTGAGGAAACACCTGGATTATTCTGCTGAAGTTGTGTGACGGTTTGTAAACAGAGGTTTTGTTGTAGGTCTACTAAAACTATCTGCACCACACAGACCCAAGTGGACCCTCACATAATGGTGAACATGGAAACTAACAGACCAAAGGAAAGACACAGAGGCAGATCTGCTCGTTGGTGCGTTGACTATTTCGATCAGATCAGATGGTCAGGTCAGCAGCCTCTGCCATCACTGGATGAATGAGTGGGTGTGAATGGGTGAACGCTGACATGACAAGAGCTTTGAAGACTGGAAAGTCCATTTACATCCAGAACAAGATGAGCCTCCACTGCATGCTTACAGGCTTCTGATGCCAAAAATCCATGTCAATATCAGCACACAAGTACAAGTTCAATGCTCCTCCTCCTCCAAACCCTTTCCTCCTTCGTTTTCCACCCCTTCACTCATTCTTCTTTTATTCGAGCCACATGCTAATGCAGCCAGAAGGCTCTTTGAAATTGAAATGATGTGAAAATAGAATTGCAGTGGCAAATGAGCTGTGTTTGCTGCTCCCGCCGGGGCCAGCTACGAGCCCTTTGAACTCAAACTCTCCCCCAGTGAGGAGGCCCTGTTCTGGGCCGCAGTGTCTTCTGCTCCCCTCCCTTTTCAGCTGGAGAGCTCCCAGAGGAGCAGATCTCAAGCTGAAGCTGATTGGGATGGAGTTTATTTCACATGCTTTCACATACAAACACCCTCACAGCAAACTCAAAGGCACACAGAGGTTTCTCAAAGCACACAAACACACATCTACGTATGCTTGTTCACATGTATGCAGATGCAAAGGGCAAGTAAGCTGCCAGCAGACCTGCATACATATACACATCCTGCACAGTGGGAGATACAAAACCACTAGAATGAGGGTCAGGAAAGAAAGACATGGCTTAAAATGTTATGTTTGTATTGAAAATGACCCTGGATGTGGTGAACATGGGACAGGAGCAGCAGTCACCTGGATGAACACCTTGTGTTTGTCTGCGGTGTCTCTTTGAACTCTTTAAATGATGTCACTTCCTCTGACCAAATGCAGAAAAAAAAAAAAAAAAAAAAGATGCAGAATTCAGTGCATCTCTGCTTTGCTGGATGTGTTCCAGTTTGTATTCACTGTTTAAAATGTCCTAATACCTGGTGGACACAAACAATATACTGCTGCATGACGTGACACCTGTCCTGAATAATTTCTGGAAGCTTTCAGCATCAGGAATAAAAACCTTTAGATGAAGAATCCACAGCATGCTGGTGAGGAGAAAGACAAACACAGTGAGCAAAGAAAGAGAGGAAAAGAAGAAGAAGAATTCCTTTATTAATCCCTCAAAGGGAAATTACATTTTACATTTACAAAGAAGGAACTGGGAGAGATGATAGAAAGTGAAGACATGACATGATCTCTGAGCCATAATTAATGAACGGTAGAGAAAAAGAATAAATACTATCAACTTCATTTAAGTTTCTCAATGGAGAGATGCCATTCAGAAAAAAAACATTCATTTTACTGAACAAGTGATGAGCATCAATGCATCAGCAGCTGATCACATTTCCTTCTCTGTCATCTCTGTTCTGCCCTTTTTATAGATTCAGTCGTGTTCAGCTGTTTTACTAAAGAGACACCTTCAGAAATGAGCAAAAAGGGGCGATGTTCCTCACCCAACATCATTAAACACTTTAAACAACCTCTGCAGAAGAATCCCCAACAAGCACTGTGATCATGTGATGAGCAAAGAGAGTGGCTTCCTTCATATCAAAAAAACCAAACACTTATTTAGGGGAGGGAGCAGCTGAGGCTTTGGCCAAAAAGAAATGGTTTATTTTAATCCAGATGAGTCTTTGTCTTAACTGAGCTCCCTGGTGCTGTTCACAGGCGATCAGCTGGACAGGATGAGCCTATAGGTAATCTGTGAAAACACATTATAACAACTCATATTTCATTTTAATGTCAGAGGCAGCAAAACAGCGACAGAGTGGATACAGAGGAAGCGGAGGATCAAACAATCAGGACAGACACTCTGTGACCCAGGAGACTGAGTCAAACCAGCCTTTTCCACTGTTTAGTGACAACCAAAGCAATGAATATAACAATACAGTATATACAGTATGTGGTGCACTCAATAAGCAACCTGGCCTCATGAAACATTTGTACAAATCAGTATGAAAAATATTGCACTGAAATTCATCCATCCATCCATCTTCTCCCTCTTATCCTCTCATAGGGTCAGGGGGGCTGGAGTCTATCCCAGCTGTCTTAGGGTGAAAGACAGGGTAGACCCTGGACAAGTGTCCAGTTCATCACAGGACACATAGAGACAGACAACCACTCACACTCACATTCACACCTACGGTCAATTTAAATTAACCAGTTAACCTAATCCCCATGCATGTTTTTGGATGGTGGGAGGAAGCCGGAGTACCAGAGAGAACCCACACAGACATGAGGAGAACATGCAAACTCCACACAGAAAGACCCCGGGATTCCCGGAGCCTTCTTGCTGGGAGGCGACAGTGCATATCCCATGTAATTTGGACATCATGTGACGTTCGATGCAGGCTGCTTCGTCTGTGAAAACATGTCGGACATTCCTTACATCCTCAGTGGAGATTCATTACGTTTTCAGTGGAGTACTGTATGAGTTTGGGTGTGTTTTGATCACATTTCTAGCGGAAATATGCATTTTATTTCCATAAGCCTAACCCTGTAATCCCATCCCTAAACCTAAACATCACTGGAAGTCTTGTCGGGCTTATTTCAACGCGTATTGTAATGTTACGGTTCCAGCTGACAGTGAAAGGAATGTTTCATTTTTAAGGCTGTCGCTTCCGGGTTCTCTTCCATGCTTGCACTACGCTGATCGGTCATGTTGTCGGTCATTTGTAAGCTATACACAAATCTGTGCCTTACTTTTTGGTATGATATCATGCGAATATTTCATGAGACTACGTTGCAATAAGACAGGCTGGTGTTGGTAGAAGCTTCTCAGTCATGGAAGTGGAATATTAAATGATGAAAGAGGCATTTTTCATTTCTGCTTCTTTTTGACACCAATCCTGCCAAACAAAAGGGGGAAGATGTATTCTGCTAAAAGTCTTGTGGGCAGATTGGATTAGAGGACAGAATGAATGAGACTGGATTAAAATGAGTGAAAGACGTGAAGTGACTGGGATCGTGATCTTATGTCCCTGTGTGATGAGATGTGAATATGAGAGCAATGTGTTCCCTAAGCACACACGCTGATTCCTGTCAAGTCCAGGAAACTTCAAGCACTTTCTGTCCGAAAAGAAAGAGAAAGCAGCTCGGACTTCACAGTGAGTCGCTGCACATGAAACAGCAGCCTGACACTTCAGTGGCTGAGCTGCAGCCTCCAGCTTCACTCGCTGGCCTGCCGCCCGGTATGGAAATACTCCTCCGTCTTAATGGACATTTCATTTAATAATCAGTGATTGATCCCTGCTGGTAATGATGCATAAGCAGGAGGATTCGGGGGATGAAGAATATTCTCAGTCAATAATTGGAAAAGGTAGAGGGCTCTGTGGAGAGGCAGGCGATGCTGTTGCCAATAGCAGCATGTCTCCTTAACTCACCCACTGTCAATATGGCATCTCTTTATTTGCCAGTGGCAATTAGCACCGTGGAGTCATGTTGTTGAGCTCGAGTCACATCAACCTTGCACAGCTAATTAGACACACTTGACCTTTAATTTCAGAGATTTTAGAGACTTCACTTGAAGACAAAGCGAGAACAAAATGTTCTGATGTCACAGAGCTCTGGAGGAGCACACCACTGTTCAGAGAGCAGTTCATTTCCAGCTTTCCTGCATGTGAGTCCCAGGTAGCACCCCACAGCAGCTAGCTGATGACCACCGCTCTGAGGAGAGTACCTTCTTGCTGTGAGACGACAGTGCTAACCACTACACCACTGTGCCGCCCCTAGGTGTTATCCAAGATAAGCTAAAATACCAAAGACATGCAAAGAACTATGGGAGCAACGAAGTGAACAGACAGAAGGCTCAAATGAACTGTGGCAGTCTGATGAGAGGAATGAGAACAGGTGAGGCTGATGAGCGACAGGTGAGGCTGATGAGGACAAATCAAAAATGGAGGGAAAACAAACAAAGACAGCAAATAAAACCAGACAAGATGCAAGAGAAAAGGGCTTCAAAATAAAACAGGAAACAGACTGAACCATGACATATTAAATATTTTGGCAGTGGACACCCTGAGGATATCCAGGCAGATCTTCATTGTGATGAATATAAGTACACTAATGTCTCTCTTCGGGGTGTGCTCTATGAAACCCTTTCAGTGGATTAAGGTCAGTGTGTCACATCTTTATGCTCTATTTGTGTAAATAATTCAGCAGACCTGTTCAGAGGCTAATGAGCTGCTCACTATCACAGCTGTCACCGATGCTTTTTCCTCTTCAGGTTCACAGCAGATAGAGGCTCTGCGCACACACACACACACACACACACACTGAAAGGCAAACATGTTTGTGACCTTCAGTATTGATAAAGTGAGCACGTGCTGTTTGTATTTGTGATGAAGTTTCACTTTGAAAGAATTAACAACAATCAATCATTTCTTTTAAAACTAAAACTAAAGCAGTTAAGTATTTATCAGAGAGTAATTTTCTGCTATTAATGGTGTCCAATTTGCCAAATTTATTAGTTGGAAATTAAATATAACGTCTGACGTTTACCTTCAAAAGTAAGTCACAATTTATTTATGGACTCTTGAATAAGTTTTATTCTGATTTCAAATCAGATCAGAGAGCAGGGATGTTTCATATTATTGTGATGTTTTCCTGCAGCGGCCTTTAATTATGCTACAAGGACACTTTCCTTGATGCCAGTGCCATTTGTTGCTCCAGTAACAGTTGGTGATGTGGTATAAAAAGCAAGAAAGACGGTCAGAAACAAAATCCACGTGAGGGAAGTTAGTGACGTTACTCACATGGTGATATGTTTTCAGTAGCTGTGCTATGCTTCACTTAGTTTTCACTCTTATTTTAAGCTTTCCCTTCCTCACCCTAAGTGGTCTTCTTGCCTGAACTAACTGCAGTTTGTGTGGTAAAAACACAGCATGAGGAATATTACCAGAGCAGGTTCACTGTAGAGACAGAGCAGACAGAAAAGAGGGAGCGCTATGACAGCATGAAATGAGCCAGGATTCAGTCCCATTCACTGTGTGGCTTTCCTTCTAATTGGTTTTGTCACTACGAAGCCCTGGGCGTCCTTTGTAAGATCTCCTTTACGTCATGTACACACAGAGCGGGGGAAAAGCTGTTAGGAAGATGCTGATTACTCTAAAATGTGGCTTCTGGCTGTCATGGCTGCTCAGCAGGCCCGTGCACATGCACTGTGTGTTGTTTGTGTGCTGAATGTCACTGTCTATTAGTCAGTGGAGTACAAGCTAAAAATAACTGTTTAAAGTCAGTGGGATGTCGTGGTTCTGTCTAAAGCTGGCAGACACTGTGTGATGTTATCAATCCTTGTTCTCAGCTCCAGCTCAAATCATACAACTCAATCACAGTTTGATAGTTTGCAGCTCAAGATTCATGTGCTCACACTGTACGACCCAACGCTCTGATGAGACCTGACTGCTCACTCTGTTCATCCATGCACGACGATGTCAGACCCTTTTATATGGAAATGCAACATAAAAATAATAATGAGGAGAAGAAGTAAAAGAATCTGGAAGTGGACAGATGCTCCAGAATGCCAAACAAAACGAACTCGCTGCCTTGACAGTTTGTGATATTCTCTCATAAGATGCACAACACGCAATTAAGCTGAGACTCAGACCGATCCCAAAAATGAAAGTGAAAAATCTGCTCACAATGGGCCAAAAGTCACCCGGTGTGTGCCCATCTTAACTCACTGAGTACCAGCCTTTTATAAAACACAAAGTGTTTTCAGTCATATTTCTAGACCCACAGAATATTTTGTACTATGTCTCTGAAAACAGTGAATAGCTCAAATGAAAGAAGAGACTCTCTATTTCATCATGAAGAAAATGTTTGTTTTTACCTTGTTCCATTCTCGTTTTATCAGAGGTAGAGTAGAGGACACTTTCACCAAAATCACCACTTTTTCTCCACATTCTGTTTGTTTTGCTCTCTAACACTGAAGGTGTTAAAGGAGCAGAGCTGAATGGAAAATGTCAGGGCAGCCCTCCAATGCATCATTTTGTTTATTGTGAAGCATAAATCATTAACCTGTTGTGAGGGTTAGGGTTAGCAGTTAGGGGTGAAAGGGATAACACAGATAGGGTTAGGTTAGAATCTTATTACCACTCAAAATAAATATGGAAAAATAAACTAAATTAACTTTGAGTTACCTTTTTTCAGCAGCCCAAAATATTTTTTTTTTGTAAGTTTACTTTGTTTTCAGTAAAGTCTAATAAACCCATCGTCGCTGTGACGCTTCCTGTGATGACAGAGCATTTCATTTTGATTTGCTTTGATAGTGTGATAATCCTTGAGATTCCAGTAAAGGCACTAAATGTCAGCCTGAAGAGTCCAGTAAAATGTTGGCCTCAGATACAAACAAAGCACACAGTGTCCAGTCATACAAGATATTCTGACAATAAACAGGAGCTTCTTTTCATCCCCATCATGAAAATAAAAGCTGTAATATAAACAGTGTTTGAAACAGCATAAATTCAGTCCTTTCCACCACTGGAGCCGCTGCTTATGTGGCGTTTCACCAACATACTTTCTGCTGAGTCTGGCCTCAGAGCCTGAAGTCAAAATCCATATTCCTCTCATGTATAAGTAGGGTCACAAACTGGGTTTAAAACCTCTCCAGTTGCTGTCATGCCACATTTCACAGCGCAGTGGGTGAACACAGAGCAGGGCTGACAAGTCTCCCTGCATGAGGAGGGCAGGCTGCGTTCACAAACAGCTTGACTCCCTGACAAATGGACTGTTAGCGAACAGTGTCGGCCAAAATGAGTCCCTTAAAACAGCACTTGTCTCTTTAGATGTGAGACGTGCAGTCCTGACACAGCCTCAGTGACGACTGACCGGCTCTGGTCCAGGACTCAGACCCCGACCAGGTCTGCTGGGGCCTGAGTCACACTGAGTCCTCACAGTATGTCAGCAGCGTAATGAAGATTATAGCCCTCCACTCTTTGATGTTTACGTCGTTTTATTCTCTTTTTCGCTTTTCCAGTATTTTACTGGATAAATAAGGACTAGAGACGTATTTTCATTACAAGATTTAACTTTAAATTCTTAGCAGCAAAATATGATGAAAACAAATGTATTCAGTGCTTGTACTCATCAGTGTGTATCTGGAGCTCCTACAACCCACAAACTGTGAGCTGAGACCAACCAATCTCTTTTATTATTATCACAGTAGAGAAATACCTTTAACAGGTGAGCTGTATTTTGCTGTCCAGCCAATCAGAGCAGACTCTGAAGAAACAGGAGCGTTTCAGACTGAGGATGATTTCAGGTACAGTATAGTCATTCAGACAGGAGGAGAGAAAGTGTGGTGAACATGTTCTTGTAGAATAACAGTTAATAAGAGCATGATATGTCCCCTTTAAATGAAAATAATGAGCGTTTCATCAGGATCCGGAGCTCAGGCCGAATATTTTTATTTTTCCTCTGTGCCTTTTTTCTGCTGGCTGCTACGCAAAAGCAGCATTTATACTTTCCCACATATATAATTTATTCAGACACAAATATTGATAAATTGCACTCAGCTGCAAAACTTTATGGTCTACGTGTTTGTGCTGAAAATCATTAGTGCAATATCTTTTGTGAATAGAGCCTTGAGACAGGGCCGATAGCAGAGGATGGGTGATTCGTGGAGCTGTCGGCCTCAATTTATACTTGTGAAATAAATGTCCAGACCTTGACCTTGTTCTCTTATTTCTATATATTTCACATAAGACACAATACCTTCTCTAAAGTGAAGGGTAGCCACAGCTGTATGAGTTTCACAGTGAGAGCTTCACTTCTCTCCTGGTTTACAGCGACGCTCCTGACGCTGTCCTAACTCCACTCAACTTCCTGCTTTCGTAGAACTCTGAGTTTAACCTCAGCTGATTGGGGGCGGCAGTGACTCAAAGCAGAAGATCCCAGGTTTTTCACTCACTTTTTTCAACACGTTTACCCTCAGATATGCTTGAATGACACATCATAATAACTGCATGGCCTCAAACTATTTCAGCAAGTAATGCAAATTTAAAAAATAAAATACGAGTTATTATCTGAAACACCATTCAGTGAACTGAGATGGACACACTGGTGTATTTGATTGAGTTGAATTAGTGAATGAAAGATAAATTATAAAGCAAAATTCATGAATACAAATTTATCCAACTGTCATCGTTCCAAAAATAATCTTCCAGCTCTTTATCGACTATTTCTGAACCGTCTCCACCAGCAGAGGCTTCATCTGAGTGAATGAACCAAACTGAGAGGGAATGCCTGTGAATGCTGGTGAAGTCATTGCTGTACATTACGTGCTCTCTGTTTGATCTGCTGCTTTGATGTTTGACTAAAGTCTGTCCTGCTCTAATGCTGCACGCTCACATCTTAGCAGGAAGGACATTTGACTAATAACCCACCATGTAAGACCTTGGCCCAGATGGCTGCTCTTAGTCTCTTCTTTGATAAGTCACAAACTTGACTGGAGGGTGAAATTTTGACAAACTCTGTTTACCTCTAATGCAGCTTGCTGTCTGCAGATGAGCGACCCTGACAGATATTAGACAAAGATGGACGCACAGTATTTATTCCTGTTCCTTTCTTTCCCCTTTCTTGCTGATTTGCACACCAGTCACACATCTCGGCGCCGTCCTCCCCTCCCAGGCCTTTCACCACTTTGAATTGACTCACTGACATTGACAGTGTGGGTGTTTGTTTCGTCAGCAGGCAGTAGAGGGAGAGAGACCAGTGAAGGAATGCAAGAGTGAAATTATCAGTACAAGGGAAGGGGAGGGGATAGGAAGAGGAGATGAAAACAGAAGGTGTGAGGGACATTAGAGTGGGTGGAGAAGCCTTCGGGTCTCAAATGCATCGTGTCTCAGCACTTCACCCACAAAATGACCCTTAAAGAACCACTGAATCTTAAATGAAGCGTCAAAAGGCTACATGAATTGAAACTGAGGTAAAAAGTGGACCACAATCCATTTAGAAACTCTAACAATCCATTAATGCAGCATTTTTACAGCCCATTATTCCAAAACCCCAACAGGCTGAAAAATGTCCCTTTGGACCAAACGTCCAATGATATAAAACCTGTTAAATACTGTAGGGTTTATGTTCATCTTATTTTCATTCAAAGGCCTTCTTATCTTATCTTTAAAAAGTCTTAGAAAATCATTGTCTCTTCTTCACACTCCCTCCTTTAGGATTGCATAATCTTAATATTTATGTTTAAGATGCATATTTCTATGACATATTTTAGTCTTTTGCCAGACATCTCATTCAAACTTTGTCCCACAGTGTGGATGAATGGCAGCATTATTCGGTTCTCTCATGCACACGTGTTCAGATGGTTCCACTGAAGCCTGAAGAAGAAAAACAGTGTGTGTTAGGGAAATGAGGTCAAAAAAAGGTTACTTTACTGTTGTTGCTTGAGACCACCGGTCTAACATTAGGAAAGATCTGACCATGTTAAATGTTTGTAGGAGGTGTTAGGGATGCAGATATGCCCAGTCATCTACCCACACCTCGTCCCTCCTCCTGTTGGAATTGTATCTTCAGGTTTTTGGAGTCATTCTCTCTCTTTTCCTTCCTCACACACCTCCTCCTGCCTCTTCCTCTGTGGAACGCCACCAATAGCTGGACATTTCTTCTTCTATGAACATGTTTACTTCACAGTTTCACTGAGTCCTGCCCCTGATGCTGACAGCTGCTCATGCACAACAACTGTAAGATGCTTCTTGTTGTAAAGCATGGACATACTGTGCTGTATTTAATCAAGCACAAGAGCAATAGTTTCATTTTTTCTAGAGTACAGTACATTAACATAGAGTAGAAATACAATGTGACATGAGGACAAAAACCTGCAGGACAACACTTTTAAGGACAGTACCTTCATACATTTATGTAGAATTCATGTCACACGACAGGAAACTCCTTCAGCCACCTTTAATTCACATCTTGGACCCAGTGAGTTCGTTGGGGGACAGTTGGACAGAAAACAGGTGAAGGAAAGACATGGTCGGTGTGTTGTCTCATATATTTCCATAGATCCACCTTTATGTGGAAGTCGGCGAGTTTCCGGCTCTTTCCTGAGACGTGAGCCCCATAAGCAGCCCTCCATGAAGCCCAGTCCCCATGCTCCCTCCCTGCTCACAGTCGCTGTTAATTCCTCTCATCAGAGGGTTTGCTGAAGTGCTTTAGACTCCCAGTTGTGCCTTGGGGAATGGATTCTGTATTTATGGTTTACAGCCTGTGGGGATTTTATCCAAGGTCAGTAGTAGATTACCTATTTGGCTCATTGAGCCGAGCGCTCTGTTAGATCCCCTTTTTTTAATGTGCATCAGTGATTGATTAAGCCGCTGTGTTTCTTGCTGGTGTAGACCTTGACTGATGCATACAGAAAGCAATATGTATGTATGGTTAGCTCCAGTGCTGAATGTGCGATCGATGCATAGACTCCCCTTGCAATAATTACCTCATCCAGGAGAGGGGGAATGCCTGAGGGTGTGTGTGTGTGTGAGTGTGCGTGTGTGTGTGTGTGTGTGAGTGTGCGTGTGTGTGTGTGTGTGTGAGTGTGCGTGTGTGTGTGTGTGTGTGTGTGTGTGTGTACTTCCCGGCCTGCTTTCTGAGTCATGGATTGTTACAGGGTGTCAAAGAGTGTGAAGCCCCTCTTCATCAGTCTCAAATCAATGCTGATGGAGGAGAGAGGAGAGAAAACAAGCCACAGCAAAAGACAAAGAAAGACTACAGATTATAGACTGAGGGGCGCTGCATTTACTGAATTTAACAATGGTTAGAATTAGGAGAAAGTTTCTTTTCGGCATAAAAGGGAAATTCAGTTTGATCCACTCAGTGTTTTTGTAACTTTCACTCTTATTGTTAGCAGCAAACTAATTACAGAGACTTCCTCGTTATCAGAAAGAGGAGTCGGCCAGGTTCCACACAGGAAACTGACCTTTCAAAGCAGACAATCCATTTGTCTTTTCCTTCCTCACTCAACTCCTGTGTTCACATGAGTGTGACGACATGTCTGTTTCATTTTTCTAGGACTTTGCTGTCCTTCCTGTGATGACATGAGCCTTAAAGCCTTTTTCAAATCAGTTCTCCCACCTTTCTTTTTTCCTCTTGTTGGGTTTTGAAAAAAAAAAACTCTGTCTCTTCTCTGATTTGTTGAAGTCATAAAATATTAAGCATAATTCCCTACAAATCTGACCTCGCTCATAATTTCCAAAGCAGTGTGGCCAGTCCTTGTTTCTATTTCTTTTTAAGATACTTGAAACAGCAGTTTGACTCAATAATCTGAACACGGTCCACTTATACGCTTGATTTTGACAATAATCTGAATAAATATCAGACAGCTGGTGTGACCAAAACTCAGCTGTAGGGTCAGAGGAAGGCCAGGGATCGACTCTGAACAGACACGCCAGATATCCACCTGCTATCAGTCCACTTCATTTGTTCCATGGAGATGAGATCAAGGTGATGAGAAACGATGGAAAAGATGCAGAGCGCTAAAAACAGGCAGATGGAAAAAGAAAGTTTCAGGTTCCTACTCAATGATCAGAGCTGATGGCAGCTGAGGCCACACACACACACACACACACACACACACACACACACACACACACACACACACGCTATGACAGGTGGGGGGTGCAGGTCAGCGTCAGGTCCTTCCTGTCACAGAGAAGTTTGGAACTGACACCTGATCAGTGTATGATGTCTCTCTCTCTCTCTCTCTCTCTCTCTGTGTGTGTGTGTGTGTGTGTGTGTGAGACAGGAGCTGTCATGTCTGCTCTGATCCCCACTAACCTTCAGTCAAACTACATGTCTCTGTAATAGCAGCACATGTGCAGTCAGAGAGCTTCACATCAATCACATCCTGTCTTATTCTGATTCATTCTCACTGATTTCCACGGTATGAAATAATAATAATAATAATCATAATAACAGTCAGTGGACACCTTCTCTGCTACAGTTTGGTCCATCAGGCAGTATGTACTGCTGGTACTGTATTAATGTTTGCTATTATGACAACTTAAAGTTACAAGTTAAAGAGAGATTTTTTTTCTTATTTTAACACAATACATTGATGTTTTATGACAACATGAGAACATATGACAAAACATGAAGGAAAATCTGCTCATAATAAGACTAATTATGAACTAGATCACTATTTATACACATGTAGTATCATCAGGTTTCCTTATTATTTTGTCCTTGAATATTCTGGCTGAGGCCTGTCATCCCCTCCACCTCTTCCAACAAAAGGAAACAGTAATGTTAATGAAAGGTGGAGACGGGACAAACGGACATCCACCGTAGGAACGGTAATGTTAGTGAAAGGTGGAGATAGATAGATATCCTCTACGCTGTAGGTGTGGTCTGTGTTGAGGTGTGAGCATGGTGACAGTGATCTCTCTATGCAGGGTGCTTTATAAACAGGTAACACATCCCAGACGGCTGATGCTCCGTGTTTCTTCGACGTTTCACATTTTCAAAGAAGTGATTCTTGTGTCTCGATGCTTATTCAGCACACAGAAAGCAGCAGTCAGCTCTCTTTAAGAGAGCTGGTAGACTGCTGTAGGACAGAGCGAGCTGCAGCCACAGGAGAGGAATGGCTGCCCTTAAAATAAACCACCACTACTGTGAGTGATGGAGGAATTATGACGCATCAATATTATCCTTTGACTACAAGTGATTCATCTCCCATTATGTGTCCCACAAACAGGTTTGTTCAAATAAAACACACTCGCTGAAGTATTCTTCTTTCAAACAGAAACCTCGTTCACTGAATGCCTGAAACATGTATGCTGGAAAAGACTGCTGTTGCTTTTATGAAGTCAAATGGAGCTGACAGATACAGTGGAGAGTAAGAGCACCAACTATCTGCTGCTGTGATTCATGAAGGTAGATGGAAAGGACTGGAGCTAGACGGCTATTAGAAGCCCTGTGGCATCACATGTTCTGGATGACATTGTGTGTGTGTGTGTGTGTGTGTGTGTGTGCTAGGAGCATAAGCACCACAGTATGCTTTTCTATTTTTTGACCATACACCCTGCTGGCATCCATCATTTACTTCCAGGCTGCATGTTCTCAGATCTGTTATGTAATATCTGTGTGTGTGTGTGTGTGTGTGTGTTACTTCTGTTTAAGCTGGCATGTCTTTATGTCAGTATGTACTAGAAACTGCTATCAAAATGACATTTTGTTGGTTTTCATAAAGAAGCATCTGACCACTTCCCCTGTCAAACACTGTTCAATTATTTTTGCCTCAAAAACAAACACATAAAAGATGAGTTTGACATTTTGGGAAATCCACTCGTTTGCTCTCCTGTGCAGAGTTAAAGGTGACATGGCTCAGCTGAGCCCTTTATGCTAAGCTAACAGGTTGTAGCCTCATATTCACTCTGCACACATGGAAGTGATATCTGTCCTCTGGTATAACTCTGCATTTCCCCAAAAGTCAAACTCTGTCTGCTTCATAGCAGTGTTGACACACACACACACACACACAGAAAACAAGGCGGGGGCAGTTTGTCACATTGACTTCTTCTGAGTGCTCTGCTCTGAAAGATGCTGCTGCAGATGTGTTTCCAGATGTGATGTGTTGAACTGATGTTTGACTGTTTCAAAGAGGTTTACCCTCATTTTCGACAGACAACTAATATTTTTTTCACCTCTTTTTTTTTAAAGTCCTTCTTTTCTTGCTCCTTAACTTTCTTATGTGAACTGTGAACTTGTGGTAATGTTTACCCAGTCTGCTTGTCAGTGTGAAGATTTTTCCAAAAACGGGGCTCTAGAAACATGAATTATTGACAGACTTTCTTATCTTTTGAGAGCATCTTTTGAAAGCTGTGTGTGTTCTTGATCACCATGTTTTCCTCCTTCTTGGTCCTATAGGTCCCCTTACAAAGAAACACACTGATGATTTAAGTGATAATGACCGCACGGACGACGAAGGTATTTTTTCCCCTGATGCCAAACTGATTTGCATGACAAGGGAAACCAAACTTACCCTTTCTCCTTCAATTTTTATCTTCTTTGATTTTCTTACATTTCTTGTCCTTTTTTTGAAAGTGATGGACATTTTCTTTTTGCTCTTTACTCGTAAACTCTTTTTGGGCTGGATGTGTTTTGTCCTTTTCAGCTTGATGTCTAAAGTTTACATGTTTCCCACCATTCTTTGACATTGATACTGTGACATAGAGTCTCTGCTTGGATTTGCTGTTTCCGTTACTTTCTTTTTCTATGTTGCATCCCACCAGCAGATCAAGTAACTATTAACCCTTCTGCCAGCTCCTAACACATTTTTGCATGTTTTTCTTTCTTTTAATTCGTGTCGTATTCAAATCAAATCATGTTCAAATGATTAGCTAACTGGCTAACTGGCTTGCACCGATACTAACACTTAGACTTGTTCACATTTTGGGCGTCAAACCACCAACCTTATTATGTAATGAGACTAATTAACATGAAAATACTGGACACAATCAGTGTAAGCATCTCTCACAGCCAAGTTTGCTGCAGACATGTGAGGCTTTCCTCTCCTCCAGTGCAGTCAGAGGTCATTTAAACACACCGGTATGTGAAGCTAAGTGTGTGGTCAAACTCTGGCAGCGGCTGTTAGCTTCACCACCAGAAGTCCCAAGCTGCCAAATCACTTGTTTGTCGCTACATGAAATGTGCAGCGGATGACAGCAGACATGACAGACTTGGCAATAATAAAATTAGCTGGCATTTGGGTGGAGGCTGATTTGAAGTGACATTACTGTCATTATGGTCTCAAGTGATCATCTGGGCTCTCCATTTAATGCTATTTGGAGGAAACACAATCAAAACAGCACACAAATACTCGGTTTCTTTTGCACGGTAACTGCGCTGGCCTGCCTGTGTGGCTTCTGTCGATTTTCAAATTTTGAGGACTGCTAACACAGCAGATTGCAAATAAAAATTTTGCAAGCATCTCAGAAAAACAAAGCAGGAGGCGGAAATAATCTTGTCTGTTAAATGTCTGCAGAACCAGAGAGCAACAGACTGAAGCCAAGATGAAGTTGTGATGATGTTAGAAACATGCAGCATGGATGACATGAGCCCCTGCTGATAGGTCGGTTCATGGCAAAACATCCTGAACATCCGGATTTTAATTTATCACAGAAACAAGCTGAGCAAACGTTAGCAGCAGCTCAACTCAGTCCTGCGTCCAACACACAGATTTGTCCTGTTTTAATCAGCAGGTCAAACCAGACTGTCATGAGGTCATGACCCCACGCCACCTCACAACCTCACCAACTCTGTCCTCTTTACTGTTTGATTGACCCCTAAAAAATGGAAATAATACAGACAATAATATCCACTGGTAAACTCTCTTGGTGGAGATCTATTACCTAAATTTTATTCATAACTGTATTTTCATCAGTGTAAAATATTGAATAAATGTGCACTGCCTCAGTGTATTGGTGCTCCACAGTACAGTCTGTAACCACATCCTATATTCACACACCTTTAATTCAGCCAGTGGTAACCATCACAATATGTTCAAATAGTTTTGTTTGAACTCCCAACATTTACCATGTTAAACTGAGACAACAGCCATCAGGGTTCAGATCTGACCTGTGACCCTTTGGTCCATGATGGATCCTCATTGGTCAGTTATCTCATTGAGCCATCGGCCTCCAATAATTATAAGGAACTACATCAAAGCATTTAGTCCTAGATTGAAAGGATTGAATGAAGAGAAATAGTAGAGATCAAGTAGATGCCCGACAAAGACCAAAACATTTCCACTGGCCCTCTTGACATTTAAATGAAATGCTCTTTGAAAGCTAAAACAATAGGCCTGGAATTCATTAATCTCAAAAATAAAAAAGATGAGCCTTTGCTAAGATGCCATAAACAAGCAGTGCTTTGAAAAGTCATATTAGGAGTAAAATGTCCTTGATAAAACCCTGAGATAGAGTCGTATCCCCTTAAGGTGGCTGGAGAGCAACTTTAATGGCAGCAGGAAGTCTTAATAAGGCACCTCTACTGTATAATGTGACGAAGTAAACAGCAATTACATCCAAATAAGACGCACAACCATCCAGATCCCTTTGATCTGTAGGAGCTCACACTCAAACACACACACACACACACACACAGTTATAAGATTAGAGAGTCACACAGATCTATTCAATGAAATCCCAGCAAGCTTCAAGTATTATCTCACTAAAAAGGATCCAGGGCAGACAACTAATCCAGTTTAATGTAGAGGAAAATATGCTTGAGGACGCACACACACACACACACACACTGCCCAGACTCGACTTGAACCCCCCCAAGTGACTCTTGATGTTCTTGACCTTTGACCCCTTTCTGCCTTGTAGATGAGTCCATGAGCGCCCCTCCCTCTCAGTAAATCTTGGATTCTCTGCTCCCTTTATACTGAATAATGCTGCTGTTTGTAATCCTTTTGTGCTGGGAATAGAGATGCAAACAGCAAAGTCCCTGAGAGCTGAGGATTTGTTCTTTTTTTTTTTTTTTGCAGCTGATCCTGCTGCAAAGGGGTACACAAGGTGCCCAGTTAGCTTGTCATGTGCCAAGGCTGAGTCCTGGCTCTTCACCACAGCAGAACTATGGGATCTACCAGGCTCTTATGGGGCCCCTGGTAGCTTTCATGAAGCCTGGTTCTGCAGGACAATCCTGAATCCAAGTAAAGAATGATAAAAGCTGTGAGAATGTGTTGTCTGACCAGACGCTCCAGCTGATGACATTTCAGGTGAAAGTCCAGCTATTGAATCTGTTTGACATCACATAGAGTAAAAATCTGCACCCACTACTCATCTCAGTAATAAAACAATTCAATTCTTGATTCAAATTAGCCACAACATGGAAAGATGAAACCTCTCTATGAAGCCGAATGCTTTAGTTCTACTTCTAAAAGTGAAAGGATAAATTAAGTTTTCTTCAACCTGGAACCTAAGTGACTAATGGCCAACAGGGGGCGACTCCTCCAGCTGCAAAATTCTTCTTCAGTATAGGATAACAGACCATAAAGCAGGGGCTGATTTAGAGTGGAGCTCATGGGCACAAAACGGGGGGGCAGAGGGGCCAGTGGCCCCTTACAGCCCAGTCCCATTTTCTTTTTAAGGTCACGAAGAAGTGTTTCTATATCTACTGTACTGTTAAAACAGTAAAAAAAAGAAGGCTGTTTGGATTATTCCTGTCAGAAATGATTCTCATTTTATGTGAGCAGCTCCTCCTCAGCTCTGACTCATGGAGCCACAACCTGAACTGAAGCACTGCTTTACAACTCAACTGTACACATGTAAATGTGATGTTGATGGCCAATAAAAAGTCACTGAATAATACATCCATCCACAATTTGCAGTCAGCAGAGCGTGCCGTGAATCTTTATCCAATTGGAATTAATCAGACTCTGTTTAGCCTAATTCAAATGAAATCAACATGATCTGACATCCAGCCAACCACAGGCGAATAAACTGAAAATATTTTGGACACCTCTGGACTCTGAGGGGTCCTCACACTGACATGTTTTTGTCTTAAAACTTGAAGGATCAATGGATGATGTCATTGTGACTGAATCCACTTCTTACGTACGAAACCTGACGTCAGATTCTTCTTACAGAAGGATTTTTTGAAGTGCTGGTTTAGTGGTTGATGTCTGGACATGTTAATTCTGTATGGCTTTCATAGTGTCATTCTGGTGTCACCACTACGTCTTTTAGATTTACATTTAATTACATTCAGCGATTGACTGGCTGACAAGAGGCACTATATATTTTGTTTTTGGGTGATTCTGGATCATTAAAGTCTGATCTGAGAAATGAGCTTCTCTAGCTGTAAACCTGAGTTTTACTATGACATTTACAAGTTGGAAACTGGTAATTACTGTATGGAAACTCTATCAACAGGAGCTTGGCCTTCAGAAGGACAGTAATTACCCTCCAATTCACAAGAGGTCAGTCGGGATAAAATAAATGTAAATATTTTAAGCTTCGGAAATGAATATCTGGTCCTTGATTATTTTTGCTATTTTTGTTAAGAGTAACATCACAGCTCAGATATCCATTGTAAAATGAAATGGAAAAAAAGAAAATATGATCAAATAATCATCTTTATTTTTACTGCTAGAATAAATTTGATTTATTTCTATTAGATGATTACCAAATGTAAAAACTATGTTCATTCACTCTGATGTGTGTTACATCAGTAGCAGGAGCAGTTCACCTGGAAGCATTTGAACCACAGGGCCTCACTTTGCTTCCTGTTGCTTTTACGGAGCGTCTCCATGGCTTTGCTCCCTGCAGTAAAAGGCTGAAGCCAGGATGAAAAACCAGCTGTGCTCCTTGTGTCTGCTGTTGGTTTGATAAGTCCTCTACACCGGCAGAGGGAGAGGATAGTGACGTTGCTGCAGCAGCCTCAGGGCATCTCTCAGGGTTTGGTATCTAAATCACCTGAATCTGTTTGATCATTACCTCATCCTGGAGGAAGCAGCGATCTCCTCCATGTTGGCATGGTACCGATCCTCTGACTCACCCACAATCATCCCTGGAAACACTGAATGGTCAAACCACTTGAAGATTGCATCTCATTTTAGCTCTTCAAGCTTTCATCTCTCTGCTCACTGTGAAGAACACAAATACACCTGCAGGACGGCATGCCCTTTATTTCAAACTGAAATATTCAAGCTTCCTCAAAACAAAAGAATAAAAGGACGTGTGTGCGTTTTTGTAATCACCCCTAACACAGCCAGACAATGGTTAACTGAATCAGGATTAATTGGTAAATTTGGAGAATGAGACAGAAGTTCAGAGCCAGCGAAGGATGCCAGGAAACCATCCTGAGAGCAAACTTCACAGCTCACGGCTCAGTTTGTTCAGCGTACACTGGTCCTGCTTCAGCCAGTAAATGCAGGTGAATCCATCAATCCATCAAATGCTCAAACTTTGCCAAGACAATTTTATCCTAACCTCAGCTCTTTACTGCTGACCTTCAGTGCTGAATAAAAAGAGGCGGCCATGCTGGATGTGTCATGCTGCAGCAGACATGAATGTATTCATGTAATACTGGAGAGCCTCATAGAGAAAACAGTGAAACATCGTACAGCTCTCCTCCCACATATACATGATAAATCATATGAGATCCATATTACACTTCCTGTTCTCTTCCTCCTCCTCGTCACCATGATCGTCCTCATTGGTGTCGTCGACAACATCACCGTTAATCTGATGACCATCACCACCATTGGCTGATGCTACCATCAGCATCATCGTCAGGTCTATGGTTGTTTATACTCTTAATGAGTGACATCATTATCACCATCATGGTAGCCTTGAGCATTCATGAGCATGCTCATGCTCATCAGCGTCATCAGTATCATGGGTTGTCATCAGCAGCACCACCACTACCATCGTGGTCGATCATCAACAACATCATCCAACCAACCAACACTCACAGGCTCCGCCCCCTACTGGTCTTAAATGGAGCTAGCCAATCAGGTGCAGACTGAAGACATGCGTCCAGTACATCAGTCCTGCTGGGGTCATTCCTTCCTCACACTGACCCCTACAGGAAGCTGAGATGACATGTTCACTGACCTCACAGTGACGTCCAGTGGTAACTGTGGTGCATTCAAAGCAGTTACTGGTTTTCTAGTCTGAATGTAACTGTGGATGTTTGCATCATGTAGATGACAGGTGTCGAGGCTAACATGAGTGTTCTTGACATGCAGAGTGTCTGTAGTATCATCACTGTTTAAACGCCTTCCTGTCAGACCAGGTTTAGCTACCAGAAGGCCGCTGACCTGGAGTCAGTGTTAAGCTGGACGTGCCTCCATACTGTAGGAAACAGAACAACTAGGAAACGAGAGCCACTTCAAAGGACGATAGAAGTGATGTAATGAGCTCTGCAGTGAAGGAAGGACAAACATGAGCACACTCAAGGAGCCAACAATTTAGTTAGATATGCCTCATATTCATCTGCTGCTCGGATCTCATTTCCTTTAGTGAGGTTATTTTATATTCTCTGTTGGGGAGAAAACACTTCCTGTATAACATTTAGGTGTTATCTTTCATCTTCAGTCACACACAAGCAATGCAAAGTGGCTGGTAAACCCATCTCAGTTATTGATTATTTTCTTATTATTTTAATACAACCGTTTAAAAAGACATTGTTTCACGTAAAGAATCATACTGTTGCACATCATTTAAAGCATAATTGTGCCTCCTTCATAGCTGTGTTACTGTGATGAAGTTCCTTTAGAGTTGAAGTTTTTCCCTGAGGTGTATACATTATTCTGAGCGCTTTAAACACACACTGTAGGAACGCTTTCAAACGCTCCCCTAACAACTGAGCATCTTTTTATTCTCTTATCTCAGAGGTAATGCTTTTCTGTTTTCTTGCTTGGTTAATTTTTAATTCCGCACAGACTCACTGATCTCTCCCCGGACCCCATTCCCTCAGTGGTTAAACATCAGTGGGATAAACGATGCGTGCTGATGGAGATAGTTTGGAAGCGAGATGAAAAAGCATCATCTCTGAGATGCACAAGATGAAAGTGAAACCTTGTTTTGAACGTGGGTTGCAGCGTGCTGTTGGATCTCTCCAAGTCTTCTCATCCTTTTAGCTAGCCCGTTTTAGAAGCACATGGAGGGCTAAAGCCTGACAATTCAGCCCTCCATCCTTCCCCTCTAATCATCCAGATGGAGCAGGTTTCACTTCCTTACTTTACCTTACCGCTCTCCTTACCTTCACCTCATACTTCAGATCCTGCAGCACACATTCAAAATGATGCTCGTGTCAACAGAAACACCTCCCCTGCTTTGTTGCTATACAAGTACTCTCAATATTTTATTTAGCTTTTGTCTTATTAGACTGAATCCTGAATTTCATATTTACAAAACATGTATTTATTTACGTTATTAATATTGAGTAATATTAAGCCAAGACAAATGTTTCCCTACAGCTAAACAGCTAATAAGAGTTGGTCTGAATTCAAATTAAAGTTTCAATAAAGCAGATTTTTCATAAAGAAATAAAACCTGTCTAACGTGTTTTTTTTTTTCTATTTTCCCATATTAATCACACAAGTTTCTCCTCAGCATGCTGTGGCAGGTTAGATTGCCACTCTTGCATGTCGACAGTCTATTGCCTGGAGGAAAATTAAAACCCGACACTTTAAATATCTTGTTTCATTTACGCCTATATGGATTTAAAATAGGTTAATAAATAAATAACATTTTCCAATCACCACAAACATGTCACAGCCTTCATGTAGAAAAATGGTTTGACGCCTCAAACTAACAAGGTCTCCATGTTAAAAAGCCAGTGTGCCAAGATGACTCAGAAAAAAAGAAATAAATAAAATTAAAGAGGTGGCCAAAGCCCCCTAAAGTATTGAAATTTCATCTCTGGCTGTCACCTTCAATTTGTCATCTAATCAGTCCTTCTGCCTTCTCCACCTCCTCCTCTTCCTCCCCCCTCCTCAGACATTAGGGAGAGTGGAAGCCCCAAGCCGGTGATGGTTTTCATCCACGGGGGCTCCTACATGGAAGGAACTGGGAATATGTTTGATGGCAGCATCCTGGCCAGCTATGGAAATGTGATTGTCATAACTGTCAACTACCGGCTGGGCGTCCTAGGTAAGGATCCTGCTCTTCTCAGTGACACAGCTGAGGCTGTCTCTGATTTCATTTTCAACTTCTTTCCATCTGTCTTTCTTTCTTTCATGTGCTGCTGATGGTGACTTTAGCTCAGCATGAAATCTAAAATTAGAGGTCTTTCTTGCTCTCTTCTTCCTCTCCTTGTTCCTTCTGTCCATTCTTGGTGATTCCTTGTGCTGCTGCTTTCTCAGGGAGCTCAGTCTAGTCTGGTACTGGTCTGTTTTGGGAATCTGAGCTCCTCACTTGGTCTCTTTGGTGTTTGCTCATATGAATAACTGCTTTGAACTGAGTTCTGCAGCTGCTTATCTGTTCATTGTTGGTTAAAATTCAGACTGTGAGATCTGAAGGCTGGATCTGAATCTTTGTGAGGTCTTTTAATGTGTCCTCCTCTTCTATTGTGGAGTTAATACTGTATTGTATATTTTGGAATAATATTGTTGAGTTTTTCTGATTCCTGGGCCATCATATAATGCTGTCCATTGCAGTTTGGTTTGTGATGACAAAATAGTGGGTGTAATGTAAAAAGAAACACACAAGCGTTTGTCAGAGGCTCCTGCTGACATGATGACTGTCTTTTGTAACGCCTCAGCTTTCATTTTGATGATGGACACAGAACTTTGCAGACAAACTTCATATCTGTTCTTGCTCGGCTGCATGTGTGGACGCTGGATTTGGCCCATTTACCACAATTCATGCATCTATTCTGTCTTCCTTCTTATACTTTAATCTACCATGGCAATGTCTCCTCTGATCTTCAGCCCTTCCTCTTTTTCATTTCCCTCCTCATCCATGTTATCTATCTTTTCTCATCAGTCTCATGCCTAATTCCTTCTCTCCTGTGTATTGATGTCACAGCCTTACCCAGAGGGCAGGTATATATTGTGACACAAATGACGGAAACAAAGGTTGGCTGCTCTGCTGCTTCATGAGATTGTGCTGTCATTTGTTTGGATGAAAGAAAGCGATTCCATTTTCACGTTGCTTTGGTTTCTGGGGATTTTCCCTCTATCTTATTAAACTATAGCAGAATAAAGATATAGGGCAATATCCGCCTTTCACTCAACTACAATACTGTGTGTGTGTGTGTGTGTTTGTGTGAAGAATGAGCATACAGGCTTTAAGGTGATTCTGTCAGAGGCTGAACACGACACACAGCATGAAGTCATCCTCTGCAGGGGGCATGCATTGTCTCTGTGTTCTCTCATCATTTATTCATGCCCTGATCTCTTTTACATGACTTATGTTTCTTTAAAATAATGAGTCTAAGTGAAAAACCTCATGTTGTCTGGCATGTAGTCTGATGAAATACTGTGATATTAAGTGTGCTGACAGATGGAAATCAGGTGAAAGAATCTGAAGATGCTGGGAAAGATGTTGGTATTGTACATTTCTAACCACAAGATACTTTTCATATCAGCCTCTTATCGTGTTTACAGAGAAGCACATGGATAATGTTGGGAAATTATTGGGTGGGTTTTTGTTGAAATAATAACATAATGTACCAGTGTAACATAAAAATGAAACATAACAATATAATGTAGCCTCCATGTGGACTTTCTAGATTGTTCTACTATTGCACCATCCAACAGTCATCTGTCATCTGTCACTTGTTCTCAACTGATCTGTGGTTTGCAGAAATGTACAATGCCAACATTTATTATTCCTGTGCATTTGTGGTTCAGATCTGTGGATGGACAACCCCCTCTGCAACCTTCAGGCACTGCCAAACCACAGCAGTGGATATTAAACAGAGTATTCCATCATGTACGCTGACCAGTCATTCATTCCTTTTCAATTGTCACTTATTCCTTTTCAGGGCAGGACAAACACATCCATCACATGCTGATGTGTAAAGCATGAAAATACTGACGCCTACATTCAGAACTATAGAACCACAGTCCAAAACCTGCAAGTGTTCGAATCCTGTCACTTCCTGTAGCGAGGCAGCGGTGGTAACATCTGAGCCAATTAATACTCAGATTAAAGATGAACCTTTCAGCAGCTAAACTGAACTGTCAGCATCAACATGCACCAATACCATCTACTCATCACATATTAGAGACTTTACATGAAGTGCAAAAGTGTCCAGAAGACAAGCAGAGTTCAGGATAAATGAGTCATATTTTGGATCCCCACCAATCAGGTGTGTGTTTGTGATGTGAGCTCTTAACTGCTGCAGGCCTCATGGTGATGAGGAAGCTGTATCCCTGCTGGTTAACATGAGGCGCCGCTGTTTGCTCTCAGATTAGACTCTATGTGTTTGTGTTTACCCCCCTGGCAATGGACAAAAGCATACGGCTTTACCTCACCAAACATGAGTGTGTGTGTGTGTGTGTGTGTGTGTGTGTGAGACATAGAGAGAGTTTGTACTCAGCTACAGGAGGTGGAGGACTCAGCCATCCACTGTTCAGTAAGAATAGAAAGACCTCTACTGACAGAAACCCCCACTTTAACTAGTCATAAAGTGAAACATAGACATGTTTCATTTATTTCATAACACTGTCCCAGTGCTTAATTTGACTTATTGTCATTCATAGCTGCACAGTATCCAGCAGCAGCTTCAACCCAACATATCCATTAATGTTCATAACAATGCAGTGCATGTTTACTGCATTGGACTCAGTGCACACATTCACACTCCTGCAGTCATTATTCTTGACAGAAGATGTTTCTATAAAATTAAGCCAATACTCACATTTAGATGTAGATCCAGGATGTGTTGTAGACCCAAGGGTAGCGTCACACTCTCACCGAGTGTGTGAATGAATGAATGAAGGACTAAAGGTTTCATACTGCAGCTCAAGACATTTTAAGATCCTCAGCTAGAAGGCTAGAAAGTGGTGTGTAGTCTCTAAACACCTTTGGCACCACCCGCCTCCCAGACTCATAATTGTGTTTTCCAGAAGGCCAGTTAGCCTCCGTTGGTTAAAGCATGTGCTTGACCTCAGCCAGCCAGCCTCTGCAGCACCTGTTCACTTGGAGAAGCTGCTCTACTGACAGGACTCCCTGCTCTCGCACCACTGATTTCTTTCTCCTTGGCTTAGCATGTGTTTGTCTGTGAGAGCGAGCGCTTTGCAGGAAGCCATTAGTGGCTTTAAATATGCAGAGCTGCTGATGCAAAGCTATATTTATTTTTAAGGGCCTTGGCTACAATGGATTTGGCCACAGGGCAAGTATATAGTATGCTTCTGTCAGTGTGTGTCCACTGGGCGTATGGATGAGTGTGTTTAAGGAAGGAGGAGGTTACCCTGTGTGCAGATGGGGTGCTGTCAAAGTGTCATTATTTAGGGTGACAAGCACTGTGTTATCTCACTCCTTGGTTTAAAACAGGTCAAACTGCTGTAGGGTAAGTTTTGTTTTACTTAACACTCAACTCTAAGCTATCCTCAGTGCTGTCACCAATGAACGACTAGAAAGAGTTTAATGTCTAGGAAATCCCAAAAGGAACAGGTTTACTGCTTCAGCAGGCACTATAGTGCTGCTCTGACAAACACACAACCACAACGGCTGATTACAACTTCCAATGAAACCAGTTCTCACACACGCACACACACACACACACACACACACACACAAGGCTCAATGAACACTGTGCCTTTAAGGCCAGGCCCTTACAGTGTTGAGTTTGTTTCTGCCTAGCCAAACCTTTAATCATGCTGATTGATGAGGTGCATTTCCCTGACTCAAACCTTCTCCAAATACCTCTTCCATTCCAGCCATACATCAGCCATTCAGCCAATTCATCAAGCCTCTGATTGTTTTAAGATATACCTGGCCAGTAAAATATCCATTTCTCTGCATGCCACTGATTCTCTAACACCACCCTGCCTGAGAAAAGACCAAGCAAAGGAAAAGCACCAGAGAGCAGCTGGAGGCAAGAAACAAGAAGCAAGCCGAGGTGTCTCAAGATCAGTGTAATTTGATTTAATATGCTAATTACTGAATAATTCATATTAATATAATATCAGACAGACATGGCACGGTGCAGTGGTTAGCACTGTTGCCTCACAGCAAGAAGGTAATGGGTTTGTTTGGTGGGCTGAGGGCTTTCTGTGCTGAATATATAGTGTATATATTATGACATTATAATATAATATCAGCAGAAATGTACATACAGTAGATCACAAACATGTACATTAATTCTTACACAAAAAAACATGAAAAATGCTTTTACCCCTCAGTAGTCTGGGCCCCCCCATACTTCCTGTGACGTTGTACAAAATTTCGTGACCAAGTCAGTCTGGCAAAGCTGCTGTTCTCTTCAATTTCAGATTCCCCAGGAATGGGGACCAATGAAAATCCAGTATTTCCCACGGCTCGATTGAGGCTTATTTAAGGCAATGATGCACTCATTCTTTGGATCAAGCAGTTTCCGTCACTACGCATACGTCAGAGGAAAGAGTGGTCTGATTGGTTGAAGCTGATTGGTTGATAGATCAGGGTTAAGCCCGCCCTCTGATAACTTGGTTTACAAGGCAGCCTGGTCAGACTACGCTCACAGAGCTTTGTAGTCGTGATAACCAGGCTAACCCCCCAGTAGACCCATGCTACACATTTTATCCCTCTTTTCTATTTTGCATTAGAAATGAATTGATTGAATTAAGTGACATAATGCACTGAATCACCTGCGAGATACAACATAAAGTGGACCTCTGGGGTCTGCAGAGATGCGTTTTAGGGCTGAGGATTAATGTCTCTGAATCCGGACGATGTGGTTTTGCTGCAGTAGCATTTCCTCTCACACAGCCACCATCACTGATGTTTACTCTTCTCAAATATGACTCGCTCTCTGTCTTGTATATCTTCTCTCCTTTTCTCTCTCCACATTAATTGGACAGTTTCTTTCCTGTTAGTTTTTGTCCTGCTGGCTAAGTGTTGCAGACTATTATTTTCATGCTTATTAATTTCTTTGTCCCTGAAACAAAAATACCCCAATGATTTGGGTTCATTACTCTTCCTGTACTGCTGTGCCATCTCTCCTCTCCTCTCTCCTTCTCTACTTCTCTACTTCCTTCCTTGCTAACAGCCCTGACTCACTTTGTCTGATACTCAGACAAAGTGCTTCACTCAAGCCTCTATCAGGGGATAATGGCTACTTTCCCTCCAAATATATGTCAGATATTTTTCTACACACTACTGAATTGGCAGAGGCCCAAAATATAGCCAAGTTTCAGAATATCAGGTAACCTTAAGGACCAGTGTGTTCAGAAAAGTGTTTCCTTGCTAAATATGTTGCCAGCAAACCTTTGCTATGTTGCTTTGATCTTCTCTCCTGTGAATTAGCCCAAACGTTTCCTCAGAGGAGCTTTGATTCACTATCCATACCTGTAATATTAGCCACAGCCAGAGCCACACTAAAACCTATTACTATTCCTAAAATTATTATTAGTTATTACTGAGAAGAGTAGCTAATGTGTTGCAAATCAGTTTGACCACACTCAGTGTCATTGTCCTACGGTTAAAACCACCAGAAGCAGATCCAACATTTGGAAGCCACTTTGGTTTTTTTGGCAGTCTCCACTGATCTCCTGACCGTCGTATGGTTCTCTCAGTCTGCCATCGCTCGGTGTGTTTGTGTCCTGCTCATTTGGCTCTGTGTTGCTGGCATTATGATTTATTCAGTGAGTGGGCCACAAAGCCAGTGGACACTATGCTATGCTATGCTAATGACAAGCTGGCAAAACGAGGGTTGGGGTGGTGGGGTTCAGCAGCTCTGCCGATGCATCAGGGATGGGATTAGTCTGGCCAAGGCTGGGACAACAGATGACCGTCTGGGCATGCTCCACAGCGCCAGGTGTCTGTAGCCACCAACAACATTATACATACAGTGATATGCATGTTTCATGTGTTAATAGCCATGGTCAAAGCCACTACCTGGTTCCAGTATAACATTTTTCAGTGCACACAATTATTGCTGGTTTCAGTCAGTCATTGTCACAGAAGGTGCCAGAAGTCCAAACCTACAGGCTGCAGAGCACATGAATAGTTTAGGGGCATCTGGCTACAAATAAATGCGTGTTAGTTATTTTTTTAGTTATGGGGGTGGCATGGCTCAGTGGGAAAAGTGGCCGTCTTGTAACCAGAGGGTTATCAGTTTGATCCCAGCCTGGGTATGTCGAGGTGTCCCTGAGCAAGACAACGAACCCCTACGTGCTCCTGATGGGTCGTGGTTAGTGCCTTGCATGGCAGCTTCTGCCATCAGTGTGTATATGTGTGTGTGAGTGGGTGAATGTGATGTGTACTGTAAAGCGCTTTGTGTGTCGTTGCAGGTAAAGCGCCTTATAAAATACAGACCATTTACCATTTTCTAGCTACAAATTTGTAGTTTGACAAACCAATTCCAAATCAAGTTCCACCTATTATCTTTACTAAGTAGACGTAATTATGGGGGTTTATTTGGCTAACATGGAAGAGAAGTTCTTGAAGCGATATGATGGTCACCGTGCTAGCATGTCAGCAGATTGATCTCCATGACAACTGAACAAACTCCATCTGCTGGTGAAAAAGCCCAGTCGCTGGAATGAAATGTTGGCATCGTACTTTTCTGCTAACCATGAATATATTGAATGTGCAGAGCGACAGATGTAGTACATGTAGCATCAGTATTGAAAGTCATGTGATGTTATAGTGAGTTTAAAGAACAAGAAAGTCCATAAACACAGGACATTAATCCAGGAGACCAGTGTCCATGTCCAGTGACAAACCAAAAGTAATAATTGAGTTTACTCTATTTACAGCATGTTAAAGTCCTTCAACACCTTTCATTATGCTGTCACTTTGTTGTAGTTGTTGCATTATTTTTTTTAAAACAAACCATATTTTTTTGCATTAAATTAAGTAAGTAGTTGTGTGTTGCCTAAACCTAACCAGTGAATGTATTTTTGGTTCAGGAGCATTCAACATATTCTGTGCAGAAATGCAATGCTAACATTTTGTCCTGATGACTTGGTTG